>JBAJNP010005834.1:0-27592 GCA_036877545.1 Yasuhikotakia modesta
GATTCATTTGTGCCCAGGTTATTCTTCATTATCTCTCTCATGTTGTGTTGCAAGTACATCTTCACTCGATTTGACCACCTGTCTGTTCAACTGTTTCCAACAGAAACTCTTATGTTCGATTTCGTCACCTGTGCACAAACACCTGGATCCAAAGTACCAACATTCCTATAGACATTGATGAAGAGAGACCAATCCGATTGATGGTGAATAACTTTTTCTTTAAACCTATTAATCATGGCGGCAGGAGATGAGACAGAACTTGCATCTACCCAGCTAAAAATGAACGCTCTTAGAATGTTGGCTAACATTATCTCAGTTCTCAAAAGGTTTTGGAGTAATGTTAGTTGAACTACTTTTTTATTAAATGTCTTGTTTATCTAAAACATTACTTTAAAGTTGTAATGAAACATTTTAAATGTTAAAGGATTGAATAAAGAAGGAATAATGTTCTTCTAACCAAGCATTAAGGTTAATGTAGTGTCTAAAAGACTAGACATTTTAGTTTCTAGAACTTTAAAAAAACATTTTGTTAGTTATTGATAACATTTTTACAGGGAAACATTCTTACAACCTAAAATTGTTAGCTGGGTAAGCAACACTATCAGTGTCAGTGAAGTTTGATGTTGAGTATTGTTCTTCTCAATCTCCACACGTTCTAGCTGGGCACCTGCCCCACTAAAGAAGACAAAGAAGCCTTTGCCATCGTCTCTGTGCCGGTCATGGAGATCAGAGATCTAGACTTTGCAAATGACGCCAGCCTGATGTTGAGCACTGTGGTCGACAAGTTCAATGTTGGTTTCCTCAATCCTAATGACAGAAGGTAGAGTTGCCTCAGAGTATACAAACATAACATGTGTCATGTTATCAATATTGGGTGTATGGAAATGTTATACTTTGTGTTGCGTTATGTAAGCGATTCATTGGAGTTTTCCTGTAGTTCAGCTTTGCCGTAGCAGTGCAAAATGTTCTGGGTTCGATTTCCAAGTACCACACTTGCTGGTCAAATGTTTAGCAATAAATGCACATGTGACATAATCCTGTTGCAGGCGGTGATGTCAGAAGTTTCTATGTGTGCACAGGTATGCCATTAAACTGCTGGAGGACACGGTATTTTTTGTGGTGGACCAGTTTAACAACGGCCAGCCTGCCCTGGAGGTGATGATGAACAAACCCAACCGAGAGAGACAGAAGCTCATGAGGGAGCAAAACATTCTGAAACAGGTTCTGGTCCAAAAACTGCCAATAAAATGACGTAGATACCGTAAAATGGTTCTCTTTAGAAGGTAATGATGTAATGCTCATCTTGTTTTCTACATATTATCTGATTATCTAGATATTTGGAATTATTAAGGCCCCGTTTAAAGAGAGAGAGACGGAAGGGGCCCTGCTGAGGCTGGAGGAACTGTCTGACCAGAAGAACGCTCCGTATCAGTACATGCTCAGACTGTGCTACAGGGTTCTGCGTCACTCGCAGGAAGATTACCGCAAGAATCAGGTTTTTTAAACACTCATACAGAATCATACAGAACACAATTGCAAAGTAAAGACAGAGAAGCCAGCTAAGAATTTTAAGTTATATGAACGTTTGCCTCGCGTTTCTATAAAGTGACAAAAATGTTCTAGGAATAAGAGTTCTAGGTTCTAGAAAGTTCTAGATGTTCTAGGAATGGTTAAAATGTATATTTTTATGTTGGATTAACATTATTGCATTATTGTTATAAGACATTATAAATGCTTCAAATTCTGTAATGTTTTTAAAACGTTCCCCTACAGGAGCACATAGCCAAACAGTTTGGAATGATGCAGTCTCAGATTGGCTATGACATTCTGGCTGAGGACACCATCACAGCCCTTCTGCACAACAATCGCAAGTTGCTGGAGAAACACATCACTAAAACTGAGGTGGAGACCTTCGTCAGTCTGGTTCGGAGGAACCGAGAACCCAGGTTAGTGGTTCTGTCAGAGAACATCTACAAACTAGACATTTTGAATGTTACTAGAACTTCATAGAACATTTTTGTTATGTTATGAACTTCATAGAACATTTGTTTTGTTATGTAAAAACAAAATTTTGTTATGTAATAGAAACGTTAGGGAAACATTCTGACAACCTAAAACTGTAAGCTGGGACTTCACGTTGTTCATGTTCTGGATTGCAGGTTTCTGGACTATCTTTCAGACCTGTGTGTGTCAAATAATGTGGCGATCGCAATAACTCAAGAGCTGATCTGTAAGTGTGTGCTGGATGCCAAGAACCAGGATATTCTCATGAAAACAGAGTAAGTTTGTAGACTTACACACACAGTGATGTCATACCTCAGCACTGAGAAGGTCTTACGCTGTGTGTCATTATGAAGGCGGCGACCACCAAAAGAAGGTCACCACACCTCTGAGTTCATGGAGGAGTTTGCAGAGGAAGATGAAGTTTGGCTGGTGTGGTCCGATAAGGCCAACGAAACCCATGAGAAGAGCATTCGGCAGCTCGCTCAGGAAGCCCGGCAAGGGAACGTGCATGATGAAAATGTTCTTACGTATTACAGGTGGGGTGGATTGCCCTAATGTGGGACATTTTCTTCCCTTAGGGTGCGATTGCTCCGCCCTGATTTATGACTGCACAGATGTTAGGTCATGTGACTTTGATCACATGGCAGTACAGCTTTGTTTTGTTTATAATTTCACTGGTATTCATTGGTTTTGGGGAAAGCCACACCCACTGAAGCTTATATGGGATAAGCTCCTGGTTAAACCAATCAAAATGCTCGTCCACAGGTACCAGCTGAAGCTGTTCGCACGGATGTGTTTTGATCGTCAGTATCTGGCCATAGATGAGATCTCAAAGCAGCTGGACGTTGAGCTGATTTCCCTCTGCATGATGGATGAAACGCTTCCCTTTGATCTGCGGGCTTCCTTCTGTAGACTCATGCTTCATGCACACGTGGACCGGGACCCTCAGGAGCTTGTGACGCCCATCAAGTATGCCCGCTTGTGGTCCGAGATCCCCACCTCCATCAGCATCAAAGAGTGAGTTCAGAGTGATGAAAGTGATGTCATTATTTGTGACGGTGGTTGTAAATACAAGTTACTATATTACAACTTTTTCAACGTTTCAATTTCAATTACAACGTTTTCAGATACCATTACATTTTGTGGTGTGGATCACGTGTGACTTGTCATATCATTTACGGTTAATTTGTAGGTTATTGTTGTAATACTTAAGCACAACAAATATTCATTTTACAGCAAGCAATTTAACATATGTTTAAAATTACTAAAACCTGAAGGCCTCATGTTTTATGTAAGATTGTTCGAATTTAGTGAATACTGATTATCAGCCAATACCATCCATAGTATGAGATGTATATTGTTTTCTTAGGATACACAGATATGAAAGGCATTAGAATCAGTATATTATATTGCAGGATAGAATCTTTCTACACAGCGAAAGTCTTTATTTCTGTTTTTTGTTTCAGTTATGACTCTCACTTGGACTATTCAAGAGACAATAAAAAGAACAAGTTTGCCAATACCATGGCTTTTATGGAGGAATACCTCAACAACGTTCTCATTGATGACCTGCCTTTCGCCAACGAGGAGAAAAACAAGCTAACCTATGAGGTATGTCTCTTTATTGACAACGAACTGATGAGATGTTACATTAACATGTTAATGTAGATCAACTGCTGGAGCATTGCGGAAGTGATGCAAGTATTTGTCATTTACGTTATGCATTGAGCTACAGGAAGCCAGGGAACACAAACTGATTGGTCCCTTTGCATAACAGGTTCTTCTGTAAATGTATACACTAGGATTCCTCAGTGGCATTTCTGTTTTTGAATGTTCTCCTCTCAGGTGGTGAGCTTGGCGAGACATCTCATCTACTTTGGGTTCTACAGTTTCTTTGAGCTCCTGAGGTTGACTCGCACTCTTCTGGGAATCATAGACTGCACCCCGAACACTGCAGCGATGAATCCAATGTTTAACGATGATGGCAGCGGTTAGTGTTTGAGAATTAGAACCAATATATTGTGCCGGTCGGATGCTTTATGTTGAGGCCGCAATGATGGAACTACACTTCCCAGAATTCCATTGATTAGGTTTCAAAGTGCTCTTAAAACATCTCTTCTTAGGTAAGAACGTCAGGCGCTCCATCCATGGCATGGGGCAGATGATGTCCACCATGGTGCTGAGCAGAAAGCAGTCCCTTTTTTCTGGTCCTGGTCGCTCTGGCGCTATGGACAGCCAGGTTGGCAGTAAGGATAGCATTGACACGCAGGACATCACTGTGATGGACACCAAACTGAAGATCCTGGAGATATTACAGGTAGATGCTCAGAAACATGGAGATGTTTAATGAACAACCGCTTTGTGATGTCAGTGTTGGAAACATCTTAAACGTTTACTTGTTTTCTGCAGTTTATTCTCAGCGTCCGATTGGACTATCGGATTGCCTTTCTGCTTTCCGTCTTCAAGAAAGAGTTTGTGGATGTCTATCCAATGGGAGATGCAGATGCAACGCATCACACAGAACATGAAGGTAGTTATTGTTCATGTAAATATTAAATAATAATAAAACTGGCGTGATTGGCTAGCATGCTAACCTACTAACATAAAACAGCAATGCCTCTGTGTACTAACCTGATCACTGTACTCTATTCCCATCTATTGTTCCCATCTTTGTAATTAGTTGCAGAGCAACGTTCTGGTGAGAATGTTTTTATCTGTTGTAGTGCTTAGAAACTGTTATTTGGTTTCTTTGAATGTATTGTGTGGAGATATTTGATGCTTCACGTAGCAACAGTGTCTCAGTGTACTAACCTGGTTACTGTAATCTGTTTTTCCATCTTCGTAATTAGTTGCAGAGCAACGTTCTGGTGAGAGTGGCAATGTTTTAATTTTAGATGCTTAGAAACTTTTACTTGAAGGTGATGTTTGTAAATTCAAACCTAAAATGTGAGTAAGCTTGCAAACTCAAACTCCAGAAACATTTTTTATGGGACCCCAGCCATCATGATATGTTTAATGTTGACTAATGTTATCTTAAAGAAATTTAAAAAAAAAACATTGCTGTAATGTTAGCAAAACGTTTCTTACCTAACCTAAAACCATTAGCTGGGACTGCTATTTGGCTGACTAACGGCAGAAACCTCTTTGCAAGTTTTTTAACCCTGTTTATTTATGCTGGAGGCACAGAAATTACATACCACACCTTTAAGAGAAAGCCATTTATAGTCTGTAGATTTAGATTAAAATCATTGTGTGTCTGAATTAATCAAGTTTCTGTCGTTAATTTTTGATATTTCATTTGTTTTTAACAGCTTCCATCAACCTCCTGCACATTGGAGAGCAGGCAGAGGCCATGTTTGGAATTGGGTAGGCTAAGGACCAAACTTTTGTGCTTCTGTGTAACTGTTCACCAGAGGACACTTTGGTTAATTATAGCATTGCATTTACTGCTAGTGACCTGTGACCTTTCTCTCACCACTCAGTAAAGGAAACAGCATTCTGGAGGTAGATGATGAAGGAGGAAGAATGTTTCTGCGGGTTCTGATCCATCTCATCATGCACGACTACCCTCCGCTGGTTTCTGGGGCCTTGCAGTTGCTCTTTAAACACTTCAGTCAAAGACAAGAAGTCTTGCACACCTTTAAACAGGTAGAAGGTCCACAGCTCAAACATTTACACAACAGGCTTGTAAAATGTCGAGGCTTCTTCAGGTTAAATATTGTGCAGGCAAAACTAATTTTCAAGAATGCAAATTGCATTTTCAGACTAGAAAATCAATTTCCCCTGCTTATTTTTCATAGAGAAAAACATATAATTATGATTTAATTGGTTATACATGGTTGTAATGCAACCACACTGAGCTGTATTGAAAAAGGATGAACTGTTTGCCTGTGATGTTGGAGGACTTTAAAACTTTCAGGACTTTGACGGTTTGTGATTTATGTTGATTCTAATCCAAAGTTTTGATTCACAGGTTCAGCTGCTGATTTCGACTCAGGATGTGGACAACTACAAAAACATCAAACATGATCTGGACCTTCTCCGCACCATGGTGGAGAAGTCGGAGCTTTGGGTCATCAAGAAAAGTGGCTCTGGGGGCGATGGCAAGAAGGACAAGAAAGACAAAAAAGACAAGAAGGAGAAAAAAGAAAAGGAGGAGGTATAAATGTGCACTTCAGTCAGCTTTAAATCAGTGTGTGTTTCAGAGTCGTTTGATGACTGAACCTTCATTTCTGTTGTGTTGCTCTTTGTTTTGTAGCCGCCGCCTGAAGAAGAGGATCCTGAAACAAAGAGACAAAGAGTCGAACGTAGCAATGAAAGCTATCAGCATGTCAAAGAGGTTTATTGTATTTCAAATACAATAAAGAGAAAGTATTGTATTTCAAAATATAATGAAAAACAGGCATAAAGAAAAAGGAAAAAAAATAATTTTAAGGAATATTAGCTTAGCTTTCTATTCAGTGTAATTATCAGAATTGCACTATAACCATTTAACACAGTGGTTTCCAACCCCTTATTATCCAGAACAATAGCTAAAGCCACACCCACTCACAATTTCTACCCAATAAAATATTATAGAACTTCAACTAGAAAGTATTTTTTGTTGTTTTATCTTATTTTAATTCTTGTTTTGTTGGATTTTAAATAATTCTGAGTCCCTCCTAGAAGTTTGTTGGAGGCCCCTTAGCTGAGAGATGCGTGATAGATGTTTGACCAAACAAACCAATATTATCTATTCTGTGGTCTTCAGATCCTTGAGCGTTTGAATAAAATGTGCAGCTCGGGTGTGTTTAAGAAGCAGCAAAGGCTGCTGAAGAACATGGGCGCCCACAAAGTGATGCTGGACCTGCTGCAGATCACATACGATCGGGTTTGAGTCTTTATATGAGAAATCTGTAACAAAAAAACATATATAGCTGTGTCTCGCTCTAAACAGTTGATTTTTCTATTCACAGAATGACACCAAAATGCAGGAGATCATCAAATACACACACCTGTTCCTGCAGAAGTTTTGCACAGGCAACCTGGAGAATCAGGCGCTTCTTCATAAACACCTGCACCTGTTTCTCACCCGTGGGGTGAGTGCAGTCCTATAGGGCGTCTGAGGACGCGGTCCTATAGGGCGTCTGAGGACGCGGTCCTATAGGGCGTCTGAGGATTAACAATGAAACAATGAAGTGTATACAGTATGTAATATTGTGCAGCAGTTCTAGGTCACTAATCAAATAGGGAAAAATAAATTATCAGTTTGATTCAATTTCAATTTGAATGTAAAATGCGTTGATCATCTTAACTTTTAAAAGGGATAGTTTACCGTAAAATAAAAATATTCCCATTCCAAATCTATATTACTGTACAATATAAATGATAATACTTTTTGCATGAAATATTCCTGTAATGGACATACCGAGATAAGTTTTTTAGTTTAATTTTTCACTGAAATGTATATGCTGATCATATAACTCTCTGTTTGTTCTTTATTCTCAGCTTTTAGAGGCAGAGACCATGCAGCACATTTTCAGTAATAATTACCAGCTCTGTTCTGAGATCAGTGAGTCAGTCCTGCATCATTTCATCCACTGTTTGGCCACACATGGACGTTATATCCAATACCTCAACTTCCTGCACACCATCATCAAAGCTGAGGGGAAGTATGTGAAGAAATGTCAGGACATGATCATGACTGAGGTTTGTGATTGTTACAGTGAATTTCTCTTTAGAGACAATAATGTGTTTTTAAAGGAGACCTTTAAAGTAGTCAAATGCAGTATATCCGCCTTTTCAAGAACATTTAAGAGAAGTTTTATGCGTTTTGAACCGCTCCATTGTATAGAAATTTATGTTTTTAAAATGTGTGCCATGAAATGTCCCGAGCTGGAAAGTGACGTCACCTCATTACGTCACGAGCGTCTCACTCAGCCCCTCCCTCGCGAAAATAATTTGCATACACCCGCCCCTGCAGATCAAAGGTTAATGCGTCAGCGACGTCGTGACGTTCAAGGCAAAATGGCGGCTCGCGTTCAAAGGTGTGCAAACGCATCATCGCCTCCCCACCGAAAGAAATGTTTGTTACGCGTGGCTCCAGTTTATTTTTAATCGGATTCCCACGACGTTTAACAGATTATTACTTTGTCTGCGCATTTCACGTGGGACAGTTTTACAAACACACCGGCGTTTGATGCGACCACGTGAAGATCAACAATCACTTCAAGCGGTAAGTATTACGTCGTTAAGTTACATTGTTTTTTTAATTGTTAAAATTATAACATACTTGTATTGATGTGTGTACGACCATCGCTGGCACTGTAAACACACGTTAGCAACACCCATAGATTTAGCGCCTTAGCACATGTAACTATCTGAAAACACGAGCGTAATCTTGTCGCGTTTATTTCAGTGTTGATACGTCCCGCTATCATCCCGGGATACAAGAGAGGTTTGCTGTGGGATCTTTAGGAAACCCAGTCTAGGGGAACAACACTTTTGGACCACAATACCGAAGCAGAGGTAAGTCAGTGTCCATCTTTCCTGCATGAAAATAGCCATGTGGTTGTAATCGAGTTTACTGTAAAGTTAATGTATCTTTCATTATAATCTTCACTGTTATCCTGTCTGTCAATCAGTTACATAATAGTATTACGTTTAGAATGAATTAACACTCAATTTTACGTGTATTAATATTTATTTAGTATATGTTCAGAGTCTGACTTTATTTTATTGTTGACAGGCATGCAGGCTGTTGGCTGTATGGCTACTGCAGCTTCACTGCTATTTAGTTCAACACCAGTCAAGTCACGGCCAGCAAAAAGACTTCATCTTGAATTTGAAGAGGACATTGAAGGTGTTATGATGAAGATGAAAGTCTGCATTGCCTGTGAGACATCGGGAGAGATGACAATGGCATTTAGTACATTTAATACATTTGTTGTGGATATGATTCATGATGTCTGCCTGATTTGCTAACTAGTCATATTTGTTATTGCAATGATGTACCTTCTTACTCTTTTTGTTTTTCTGTTTTGTTTGATTTGTATTTAGCAATCAAATGTACGTCTCAACCAAACGGCCATGGTATATGTTAAAATAAATGTAATAAATACAAATATATGTTTTTTTTATGTTCTTCTTGAGTGTTATTCATTTTGGCAGTGAATGTATAGCCCAGGTGAATGCACAGCATTTAATAATGATAAACTTTTGGCCCAATTATGCTGTCATACTAATATTAATCCTTGACTGTAAACCACGGCTCAAATCTATTTAAAATAGTACTGTTTTTATTTAGAATGAAGCCAACAATGGCAGATGTGCACAGTTAGCCCAAAATTAACACCCAAACCTGAAGCCTTTGGTTATAAACAGTATTTACATAATTGCTGTTGTTCTTGATTCATGATAATGTAAGGATTAATACCCAAATGGGTGTAGTGTGCTATAACTTCATTATGATGGGGGGCTTTGCGAGCATATTTTACAGCTATAAGGCAGCCAATTAGTGTGAATTGCTCATATTTCATAATGAGGTTGCCAGATATGTGCAAAATCACGTTAAAAATCCCCCATTCTAAAATCAGTTTTTGAAAGAGGTTTTTAGGTAGCTTCTGAGGCATTGCAAATTCAACCAAAGGTTTAGTCTCTCTATGTTACATCACAGAACAAGAATCAATACCCCGTTCAACCACTTTAGGTCCCCTTTAAAGGGTAGTGAGATGCTAGCAATCTATAAAGCAACCTAGCTTTGGAAGCTTGGAACCCCCCTCCAGAGCTTTCTTCAAAACGACACGCCTCATCAAATAAACATAAGCAAATACAAAGTTTAACAAAGCAGAATGTCCGATACCTGCATTTGGACTGAATGCAATCATTGGATGAACATTTTATTGTCCTAGAAGGTAAATAAAAATGGATTACCGTCATGATGTGAAGAGATGTTTTTGTATGTTTCTGGAAGATACTGTCAAGTTAATAACAGTAATTACAACTGTTTATTTACTGTTATTTACAATGTTTGATAATTTCATATATTTCATTGTCAGCTAACAAGTGCTGGTGACGAAGTCGTCGTCTTCTACAACGATAAAGCATCATTTGCCACCATGGTGGAGCTGATGACGCAGTCGAGAGAGGGAGTGACGGAGGACAGCCCTCTGCGTTATCACATCTCACTGGTGGAGCTGCTGGCTGCCTGCGCAGAGGGTAAAAACGTCTACACTGAGATTAAGTGCACCTCTCTGCTGCCCCTAGAGGACATGGTGAGAGTGATCACACACGAAGACTGCATCACTGAGGTAAACAGCTGATGCTCATGTTCTTGCACTGCTTATTAAATTTTGCATCATATCAAAACCTTTTTAATGACCTTTTTAATGACCTACTTCCTGTTGAAAAAGGAAGTCTGGTCCATGCATGTGTAAAGATTATGGCTTGACAGTGGCATAAAGTAGAGGGACATTCTTATATCTACTAAACTTTGAGTACACTTGGATATTCAGTACATTAGCCAAAATTAGCCGGTAAAAGCCAAAGACTAAAGGCCAAAATCCAGCTTTTAAAGATTCTTTGTCATTTTGTTTATGAATCAATGAAGGGTTACATTTGGAAACTTGTTTCTTTTGTCCTTCAGGTGAAAATTGCTTATGTAAACTTTGTGAACCATTGCTACGTTGACACTGAAGTGGAAATGAAGGAAATCTACACCAGCAACCACATCTGGAAGCTCTTTGAGAACTTTACTACAGACATGGCCAGGGTAGACCCACCACACAACCTGATGTGTTGAGTTCATACCCTCACTGCTGTTGGAAAGCCAATTTACTTTGTTTAATGGAATTTCAGGTTTGCTCCAATCGCGAGAGGCGCATGTCTGACCCCGTGCTGGAGAAATATGTGATTCTGGTGGTTTTGGACACTATCAACGCCTTCTTCAGTTCTCCCTTCTCAGAAAACAGCACCACCACTGAGGTGAGACATCAGCAGTCTTTCAAAGTCTTGTTTCTTTTATGTTCTGTCAATGGAGAACTGGATCAATGCTTCGAATCGATCAGACTCAGTTTTAAGCTTCTTGCACGCGTACAGACAGAGAAAGAAGTCCAACATTCTTGCAATAAATGCGACATTAATTTAAACAATGAAAATAATATTGAAATGCATGACAGGTCACATAACCAAACTCCTCTCTCTTTGGTCTAAAGAAAAAACATAAATGTTTACAAATTTTAAATGTTTTTTTGTGTCCCTCAGGCTCACCACACTGTTGTCAAGCAGCTGCTGCAGTCCACCATGCGTCTGCTGGACTGTCCCTGGCTGCAGCCGCAGCAAAAAATACTAGTTGAGGGCTGCATCCGAACACTGGCTGTGACCAGTATGTTAACCTTCCTTAAACAGTTTCTTTTGAAAAATGAAAAAATGAAATGAAATAATTTTAAAATAAGAGACACCTGCACATTGTTTATATTTCATTATGGCATATTTACAGAAAAGTAGTATGTAGTGTAACCTGCAATTCTATGCTTTAAACAGAGATGGTGCTAGAGAGGTTTATGTTTATGTTTCAAATGTTTCTTGCAGCTTTATGAACAATCAGATTCTAAGAGCTAAAATTCTTAATGTTTTTACACTTCCAAAGCCGTCAAATGATTTAAAGTAAACTCATTTTCACCATCTCTCCTCACAGCGAAGAGTCGCTCCATACCTCTGCCAGTGGAGCTGGAAGCTCATGTCAGCATGATGTTGAGTCAGAGCAACTCAAACACACTGTCCCGCTCCATCCTCACCAGCAAAAACCTGTCACGCCTCATGCGCCCTACTGCCCCCACCAACCCCTGGGACTACAAAAACATAATAGAGAAGCTCCAGGTGTGTGTGTGTTTGTGTTTATTTGTGTGTGTGTTACACCATGGCTTAAAACAAACATTAAATAACATTTATTTAATGTTAATTGCTCTCCTGTCAGGACATCTTTAACACGCTGGAGGAGCGGCTGATGCCGTTGGTTAATGCTGAGCTCTCAGTACTGGTGGATGTGCTGCACCAGCCTGAGTTACTCTTCCTGGAAGGCACTGATGCTAGAACGCGCTGTGAATCAGGAGGATTCATATCTAAGTGAGTCGGTTCTGGAACTTTCCATACTGCTTGTTTTAGCGTTGTGGTTGTAGTTCAGAATACAGTCAAGCAATTCTGTCATGGATTCAATCATGGTGTAGTTAGTGTGTGTGTGTTTATATGTATGTATATACGTTGTTGTGCAGACTGATTCAACACACTAAATCCCTGATGAGCTCGGATGAGAAGCTCTGCATCAAAGTCCTCAGAACTCTGCAGGAGATGCTCATTCGGGAAATGGACTTTGATGAGAAGGTGAGATCAGAGAAATGATGGTCAGACAGTTTTAATGGTTCATGAGACTGGAACAACTGAGGTACATAGTGTAACTACAGTAATTCAAAAGCTTGTCCAGTTGGAGAACAATTAAAGTCTGTATTTAGATGTGAGTTTGTCTTTTAAATCAAAGCTGTTTCTGCAGGGCTTTACCTTACGGAAGGTGTTGCTCCAAAACTACCTCTACAACAACAAGAAGAACATGAAAGCAGAAGTTCCTGACAGTGGAGGTAATCCAAACACAATGCTGATGAGAAGAAATACTCCAGGCTGCATCAGCACAAAACATCTCTGAGGGCTTTTGTGTGTTTGTGAAGGTGGAGAGGTGGAGAGAGACTGGATCGCTGTTGCAGCTTTACAATGTCGACTAGACCGAGAAGGCGGCACCAAACTCTTTACAGACCTCATAACCAGCACAAAGAACGAGAAGATCTTCCAGGAGAGCATACAGTTTGCCATCTGTCTGCTGGAAGGGGGCAACACTGAGATCCAGGTGTGGATACAGTTACAATTAAACTACATTCATAAACTTTACGGGTCTAATTGCATGAAAACGGCATGAGCCGTTTTTATTGCTAATTAAACCCTGAGATGGTGAAGAGAACTTGGTCGTGTTTAGTTTACGATAACAACAACTCTGTTATGTCGCTTATTAGACAGCTACTTGCCTCGCAAATATTGATTTAAAATTAAATATTATATTAGTTGCTGTTGTTTTACATAAATCTGTTAAGAAGGACCGACACAGCAGCTCAGGTGAGTGGGTCTGATATAATACCAGACCAGTGGGTGCCGACCAATCAGAATGGAGCAATCCTTGTGCATGTTGCATGTTTTAACAGAATGTTGCATGTTTTAAAATGCATGTTTTAACAGAACTCTTTCTACAAACTCATGATGGGTGATAACAAGTCGGAGAAGTTTTTTAAAGTACTGAACGATCGCATGAAAAACGCCCAGCTGGACATCAAATCTACCATTTCAGTCAATGTGGGGGAAATGAGCCACAAGGCCAAAGATGAGAAGGATCTAGAAACAGGTAATAACAACAGAACAGAACCACATGAATTGGATCTCAGTGGATCTGGGTTTAGAACATTTGGAGATCCTTAATTTGAATTATACAAAAATCTTTTGCAGCATTTAATGGAAATTTTGAACTAGTTATGATGTTTTGTGCAGGCGGAGTGCCGTCCTTTGGCCAGCCTGAACAGGCACCTCAGCAGGCGGAACAGCAGGAGGTGGAGACAGAAATGGGTCCGTCTATCACCATCATGAAACCCATTCTGCGCTTCTTACAGCTGCTCTGTGAGAACCACAATCAGGACCTTCAGGTCTGACCAGCCTTTAAAAAACATTCAGTGCTGAAGTGTTTGTTTCTCTGCTTGTCTTCAGCATTCGTAACTTCAGTTTCGGTGCCAAATTAAGACCGATTTCCCTACAATCGTCCAAACTTATGGATGAATGGCAGCATAGCAGCTATAGTTTTATATCCAAGCTGTTTGCTTTGTAAAATCCTGCCACAGAAGTGCTGCAGTGTGTGTTATATGCAATATATGGTATTGCAGATTTAAAATTGAATGTTGCACGATACATAACCTCATTCTTTCCAGCTTTTTTTGTTTTAAATGCATGATAAAAGTTTAACTCCATAACGGCCGCATGCCTTATCATATTTACATATTTAGTATCAATGTTAGCATTTGCGTTACTGTATGTTAACTGTATGTTATGTCCTTCTTTGCTTTAGAATTTTCTTCGCTGTCAGAACAACAAAACAAACTATAATCTGGTGTGTGAAACGCTTCAGTTTCTGGACATCATGTGTGGAAGCACAACAGGAGGTCTCGGTCTTCTGGGTCTTTACATTAATGAGAACAACGTGGAGTTGATCACACAGACCCTGGAGACGCTCACAGAGTACTGCCAGGGGCCCTGCCAGGAGAACCAGGTCAGATAATCAACCACAGATACCACTGATTGGGATCATTAAATAGTCATTAAAGTATTTTTGTCAAAGATTTAGCTAAGAGTCAGAGTACTTAATTATACAATTGTCATTTATAATTTCTTTAATGTCTTGCATTTCTTACTATTTAATCACACAGTAACTGTTATTAAATGCCACAATGAAGTTACAATTTGAAATCAGTTTTATTTTTTTTTCTGAAGACATGCATTGTGTCGCACGAGTGCAATGGTATTGACATCATCACAGCTTTGATTCTAAATGACATCAGTCCCCTCTGTCGGTACCGTATGGAGTTGGTATTACAGCTCAAGGTGAGGCTGAGGCTTTACACGCCGCCTCCGTTTTTATTACAAATGTAAACAATCACTGTGACATCACTTTTCACTTATCTCCAGGACAACGCCTCTAAGCTCCTGTTAGCTCTGATGGAGAGCCGTCACGACAGTGAGAACGCAGAGCGAATCCTGTTTAACCTTAGACCCCGGGAACTGGTCCGTATGAACCTGAATTTCTGAGGTAAATTGTGGGTATGAGGTGTAATGCTGTAACAGTGGAGTGCTGTGTGTCTTCAGGTGGAGGTGATAAAGAAAGCTTACATGCAGGAGGCTGAATGTGAGGAAGGGGAGGTGTCGCCTCGAGAAGTTGGACACAACATATACATCCTGGCACTACAGGTGGGCCATTGTATCATAATATCATACGGCTAATATTACTTTTGTGTATGGTTAAATGTAGCCTTGGAGTACATCAACCGACATGTAACTTAATTATGAATAATTAATTATAAATAATTATGAAATTATGAATAAGTTTATTTCTGCAAACAATTAATAAACAAACACATAAATATACAAAAGTACAAAACAATGATTAACAGTTTCTCTCTTGTTGTTTCTTGTTTTTATTGGAATATAGCAACTGTAAAATCTGTAAAGTTGTAAAGATTGAGTGTTGCTTGTGTTTTTGCAGCTTGCACGGCACAACAAGACTCTTCTTTCTCTGCTTAAATCACAAAAAAAGACAAAAGAGGAAGAAGAGGGCATCTCCTCTATGGTGACTGGTGGCATCTAACTATACAGTTCTGTAATTAATTCTGTAGAGCAAATTTTACAGTTGACCTATAAAACATTTCTTCTTGGTTTTGCTGTAGCTCCACTTGAACAAGCACGAGGAATCACAGGAGGATCCATTAGAAGAGTACGCCCGTCAGACATCTCAGATTGAGGTACTGACAAATCTGTAACGCTTGCA
Organism: Yasuhikotakia modesta; assembly: GCA_036877545.1. Lineage (NCBI taxonomy): Eukaryota > Metazoa > Chordata > Actinopteri > Cypriniformes > Botiidae > Yasuhikotakia > Yasuhikotakia modesta. The sequence continues at coordinate 15,605 of JBAJNP010005834.1, forward strand.
TGACTGTCGTATGTAAGAGATGATGTGCGAACATCCAGTCAAAACCTGCTAGCAAACTGCAATCTATAACTTTATTTGGTTAAAAATCAACAAAAAATGGTTATTGAGCAAGTACATAACAAATCTGTTAACAAACATCCTGTATAGTTTATTTCAAAAGTTAGTTAGTTTCAAAGTTTTTATTTCAATATATATAAGAATATATATTGAACCAAAAATAAGAATATATATATAAGAACCAAAAATTCTGTTTTAAATGAAGTTACGAATTAGAGCTTTCTAAGGTTTTCTGTCATAAAATGCAAATCATGTTTTAAAGTTTTCTGTGTGAAAATCCATTTTAATGTTATGTGCAGATTGTGCGTGAGGACCGCAGCATGGAGCAGATTGTGTTTCCTGTTCACCCCATTTGCGAGTATCTGACAGAGGAGTCGAAGATTCGTGTGTTTACAACCACAGAGCAAGATGAGCAGGGCAGCAAAGTCACGCATTTCTTTGACCAGACATCCTTCCTCCACAATGAGATGGAATGGCAGAAGAAGCTCCGCAGTAAGTCTTGGGACTAAACTAAACCTAAATCTGAGCAAAGGAGCTTAACCCAAAGTAAATCCAGGGCGGCTACTAGGGTAACATTCTTAGCCTAGCAGCCAAAAATTGTTGGCTTGGATATTGCTTTAGATATGTTGTTTTGGGTGCAGTTCAAGAATGATAACTAATCATTTAACTTGTGTACTTTTAGTTGGAAAATTCCTAAAAAAACCTTTTGTATATAAATATTTTCACTAATAAATTTGACTAATGTTTTCAGTAGGAAGGGACATGGGATGTTGTGTTCAGTTTAAACTTTGTGTACTCCGTGATTTATTGTGAGTGTTTGTGTTCCAGGTATGCCAGTGTTGTTCTGGTTCTCCCGTCGAATGTCTCTCTGGGGAACCATATCGTTTAATCTGGCTGTGTTTATCAACCTCATCATTGCTTTGTTCTACCCGCATGATGCTGGTCAAAGTACGATGCTGCTACATTTGTTATAAATGCATTAGCTTCATAGTGTTGGTAGCATTTTCTATATAAGTCATTATTAAAATTGGAATTGAAGTAACATATTTAACCTATAATGGTCTCTGGTGCTTTCAGGTAGCATTGACTCTTCAATGCTACTTATGTCGTTTTGGGTTTTTGCTGGACTGGCTGTTGTGGGTTTGTTATCCAAGCGGTATGGGTTCCAGGCCCTCACAGTCACCATCACCCTCCGCTGCATCTATCACTTTGGCATCGGACCCACTCTCACCCTGCTCGGAGCTCTCAATGTAAGACTTCTGCACTAAGCTTGCATGGACGGAACCATGCTATCGTGATTTGAGATGCTCCATGTGATCCTTTGTGGTTTAATGGAAGGATGAAAGCCTTTCGTTAAACCAAATGTCTCAGAATTTTGAGTCTCATTTCATTGATCTAATGGAAAATGTCTCTTTTTGTTGTTAAACAGCTGATCAATAAGATTGTGTTTGTGGTGAGCTTTGTGGGAAACAACGGCACCTTCATCATGGGTTACAAAGCCATGCTAATGGATGTAGAGTTTTTGTACCACTTGGCGTATGTGTTAACCAGCACACTGGGGCTGTTTGTCCATGAGCTCTTCTATAGTTTAGTGGTGGGTATCTCAAACATCTAAATGATAAGGAACGTGTTTTGGATATTTGCACCTGAGTTCTTGAGTTCTCCTTTAACTCCTTCAGCTGTTTGATCTGATCTACCGTGAGGAGACGCTCTTCAACGTCATTAAAAGTGTCACCCGCAACGGACGTTCGATTCTTCTCACTGCCGTCTTGGCCATCATCCTGGTCTACCTGTTCTCCATCGTGGGCTTCCTCTTCCTCAGGAATGACTTTATCATGGAAGTGGACCGGCTTTCACTGCCAGAATCAGGTACAGTATATGGTTTACACCAGTAGGACAATGTGGTTGTAATTGATCTGGTTTCTCCCACTTGCACCAACGGTAATTAGAACATCTGCTTATTGTAGAGCTGATAGCCGAATGTCTTGAATATTTAGCAGGTACTGGGGACTCTATGGACAGCTGCAATGCAGATGGAATCGATTGCATGGAGGAAACTGGGTTGGTTGCACCACCAGACGGTGAGTTCGATATTGGAAACCATTTTTTATCCTAAACCAAACTCCAGCTCCAAAGTGCTTCATTCCAAACTAGTGGAATAAGAATATCAGCCATCAGTATCGCCTTCAAACAGAAAACAAGAAACTGTAAGACTTTGAAGTGCTCAGAGCTACATGCTTCAGTCTTGTAATCTGAGCTTGACTTTGCTTTTAGCATTGTGTGTGTGTATTTAACTGGAATCAGAGCTCAGCATTGTCTTTAATTTTGTGGTATTGCAGAAGAGGAAGAAAACACAGAGAGGGCTTGTGACACTTTGCTGATGTGTATTGTGACTGTGCTGAATCATGGCCTGAGGAATGGAGGAGGTGTTGGAGATGTTCTACGCAAACCATCTAAAAATGTACGAAGACCCACGTCACATACAAACAAACACACACATCCATGAACATCTACTGAAGCTGATAAAATGTTCTTCACCTTGCAGGAGCCATTGTTTCCCGCCCGAGTGGTTTATGACCTTCTCTTCTACTTCATTGTAATCATCATCGTCCTCAACTTGATCTTTGGTGTGATTATTGACACCTTCGCTGACCTCCGTAGTGAGAAACAGAAGAAGGAGGAGATTTTGAAGACCACCTGTTTCATCTGCGGTATGACTTCAGTTGACAGATTTAAAGAAGGATCTAACGATAGTCACTCAAAAATAAATGAATAGAAAAGTATGACTTCTCTTTCAACAGGTCTTGAGAGGGACAAGTTTGATAATAAAACAGTCTCATTTGAGGAACACATTAAACTAGAACACAACATCTGGAACTACCTCTATTTTATCGTTCTGGTGCGAGAGAAAAACAAGACTGACTACACTGGTCCAGAGAGCTATGTGGCTCACATGATAAAGGTAATTTATAAAACAGATTCTATTCCCTCTTCTATATTCCCTCTTCTATTCCAGATTCTATAACATATTTCTATTCCCGGTCCTTGATGCTGATTGGTCCTGCTCCTTAAATCATGCTAAACAAATGCTGCCACATTCTGATGTCACTTCCTGTTATGTTAGAACAAGAACCTGGATTGGTTCCCTCGCATGCAGGCCATGTCTCTGGTTGTAACAGAGGCAGATGGAGAACAGAATGAGATGAGGAACCTTCAGGATCGTCTCACCTCCACCATGAAGGTGGTCACACAACTCACAGGGCAGCTAACAGAGCTAAAGGAGCAGGTATATTTCATAATATTTAAATTGTTTGTAGCTTCATCTTATCTTGTTATGTGGAGTATTATGTTTCCCAACAATTACGTTGCAAGAATTTAGTACTTTATCCACAAGCGTATTTATTATGTTTGTTTAGATGACAGAGCAAAGGAAGAGAAGGCAGAGGATGGGTTTTGTGGATGTTCAGTCTAATTCGAACCCTGGACTGCCCCTCCCTCCAAGTGCTGCTGGAGGAAATCACCAGGTCTTCAAACCCTGAGCCCCCCAGCCAACTTTGCACAGGGTTTAAAAAAGCAATATTGTGGTCCAGTTATGTTGATGGACTTGGAAAGGTTGTTTAACTATTTAAACTGAACGACTGATTGGATCTTCAAATACAAAAGCACTACTGACTACTGACTGAGGAGTGATTAACTAATGGTTTAAGTATGCAAAAAACATTTTATTTTGTTTTTTTTTAAGCAGGCCTTACCTCAGAAAATTGACCATGGTTTTCTTAAAGTAAAAGTGTAGTAGCCGTGTTTTCTTTGGGGGCGTATTGAGGTCGATTGATATAACCAGTTTTGCCCCAAATACAAATATGGGTTTGTACAAAAACATAGTTATTTTAACAATATTAACCATGTTTTCATGGTTTTTATGTGTAGTAAAACCATGGTTCATTTTCATAGGTAAGCTTCTCTTACCGTCAAAAGTTTTGAATGTATAGAGAAATGTGAAATTGAGGCGAGTGAGAGCGCACAAGTTAATATTCATGATGTGTTTCACCAAAAACTAAAAGTCTTGCGTCATGTACCTGTCCTGATATGAATTTAATATGAGAAACCCTTTGAGATGTTTCAGTTGTGATAGAATAGAAACTAAGTAAAGGGCAACCTGTCCTAACCACGTTATAATAAACTAGAAATGTTAATAGGGAATGCAAACATGTTAGTATAGGTGAATCAGGTTTTAAACAGGTTATAAATGCTTGATGTACAGTACAGCAGTGTGTGTGTTCATACAGCTTTAATTTAAAGTGCCTAAAATTACATCTGTCAAAAGAACATAAACTGACATCTGCTCAGGAAAAAAACACATTTATAGGAATTATCTGTCACAGAAAAAGCAGTTTAGAGTAAGGATAGCTCAGGTGGCTTGTGGTTTTAATAGATATAATGCATGTATGTATATTTATGTGACTTTATTTTAATCACCTATTGCGTGACCAGGATTAAGTTATATCTCATCTGAGGAACATTTCAGTACTTGTATTTTGGCTTTTTTGTTTGTAAGTACAGTGATATTGATGTCAGTTTTAAGAAAGCCTTTAAAATGTATTGCTTATATTGTTGAACTGAGGAGCCTCATCAAATTTGCACAAAATAAAAACATTTGACGTGTCTGAATATTATTTAAAGGGCTGGCAAAAGTAACTTTTGGAGGTATTTGGTCACGTTCATCGGAATGATAAATAATAATAATGGCTCCCAAACGAACTGAAGTGTTTTGTTGTTGGTTGTTGTTGGTTGTTAGTGTTGATGTGTCTATTGACTTGACAGATGATGTTCGTGCCCCCCGTCATATCGCAGTATTTGGGTGTGAGCGAAACAAGTCGTTCATACTGTGAGCGTCGGTGCTGTTCGGTGCAGTTCGTCCTCAGTGCAGGTCAACAGGTAACATTTCTACAAAATATTTAAACAAATAGTTTAACACATTTGTTTCTACGTGATTGATATAGATCTAAATATAGCATTCACATAATATAAAGTTCAATAAAGAAATTGCAGTTCTGTGGATAAATACGTGGTTTGTCGGACAGAAAGAATCACTTTCCACGGATCCTGTTAAAAAGCGTGATGCTTTTGTTTTGTTAAAATATAAAGCTTTTAATCTGATTGTTTAGGTTGTAGAAAAGATCCCAGTACATAATAATAATAATTGAGAAGCCATATATTTTTAATTCAGGAAAAACTTTTAAAGTTGTTGTTTTGTAATGGAGGGTTTGGTTTTTTATCTTTCACATATTCACATAATTAGTCTTTGTTTTATGTTACCAAAGTTTTAGAAAATCGTGTTTATTCTTATAAAAACATTTGCATAAAGTTTACGAAATTAGGCCTATCCGTGTCCCGAGTGTAATGAGTTTTATTTGGCATCTTTCACAAATGCACGACTTTAATTTTAATAATGCTGCTTTTGCGGGGTTGATATTCATTGGGAATAATCGAGCATTTATTATCTGCACGCATGACGCAAATGTTTAACTTTGAGAACTGCGTGGCGTGGACGACGCGCGTCTGCTCGCTCCAGATAAAGCGCGTTATCGGCCGCGCCCGGGTGCGCGACGCGCCCAGCGCTCCGCTGCGCATCAGACGCGAAGTTTGATGAAGCGTCTTTTTAAAGTATTATTGCATTATAAGTATTATTTGAAAACGTACATTATACGTATTGTACTTTATTTTACCTACAAGACCAGCACACGTAACGCTATATTCCTGATGTACGGTGATATAACACCCAAATATGCTTTTGGATGATAAAATCAACTCGTTATATTTACCCTTCCCATATTGTTCTCATTGTTTACAGCTGTTTTAGTCATGTCGGCTTTTCTTCATCGCTGCCCTTTCCTGAAATCCACTTCTGGACCTTCTCTAAGGAATGTGTCGGCATACCTTGGCTTGGCTGACCGATGCCCGGTCATTGTCCGCCAGATCTCGGTAAAAGCCGCCCAGACCATCGAGGAAAACGGTGTGTATTTTACGTAACGTGTTCATGTGTACCTACAATTTTCACAGACCTCCATGTTTATTATGCTTGACACGTGCTTATGTTTAGGTCTGCTGCCTCATAAGGAGCCGAAGAGAGAGCTGCCCACCTCCGCCACTCAGGTGGCGATCTCCATGTCGCAGAGTTGCCCCTTCGTGTCCTCGAAGATCGGGTTGGTTAAAGCCAGCCCGCAGGTGCAGGAAGACGTTCAAGCGATGCACCCTAAAGAAATGAAGGACTCAGGTAAAACTATTTCTTGTGGGTCGACAGGTAAAGCAAAACAAGCGTGTTGTGATACAATACATGCTTCATACAAAGGGACTAAACACAACAGGGCTTTAAATGACGACAGCTTGTGTTGGTATGAGTTGGTAAACAGTGGTAACAGTAAGTGTTTATATACAGTATTGCCCAGGAGTCTGATGTTATCTAGCTGACTGGATGATGTTATAGAGTCTAATTGCCTTTATGTCTCATTCTGGCACCACAGTGTAATTAGTTTGATGCTGAAGAGGGTCTTTTGTCTGAGCATGTGTGTCTTACAGGGGCTGAGCGCATAATAACAAGCAGCCTGGTGAATATTCTCCCCTATGCAATTTGGACAATTTAACTTCAATTTGAGAGGCTCCTCAGCTGTGAACAGAGCAGATAATGACTCAATGATTGCTTATCTAACAAACGCAAGTATTAAAGCAGCCGCATTACAGATGAAACTTCATACAGAAGTGTGTGCACTAAAATGTGTGTTTTATTGGAAAATTGTAGTTCTTGTTTTGTAGATTTCCCCATTTCACTTGTTTTTGCAGTTGTGGGTGATTTTGAGAGTAGGGCGTGATGCTTTCAAAGACAGCTTGCTATTGCTAGTCTCTCTCATTGCAAAAAATAAGCATTCAAATGACTTTAGATTCAAAACACAGGTTTGCAGGTGTAGCAAGTCGTTTTAGAAATCAGCTAAAATATCTGAAGTTTTGACAAATCACCTCCCTGTTCTCTAGTTTTGATGAACTCACTGTTCAGTGGATTACAGAGCTATCGCTCCATTGGTCCCACACACCTTCTCCAGGATAACATTGGTGAGGCGATCAGATTTTTTTTTTCTCTTCTATTGTCTTCTCTTTAATTCTATCACTCTATCATTCCTTCTGTCATTCTAACTAAAGCTCTTTCTATTCTTTGCATAATGCAGCTGGGCCCAGTTTTCACTACGACGACTTCTTCACTCAGAAGATTGTGGAGAAGAAGAGCGATCACACGTACCGTATCTTTAAGACAGTGAACCGTTTTGCCGAGGTCTTCCCTTTCGCTGAGGATTACTCCGTGCCGGGACGCATGAGCTCCCAGGTGTCTGTGTGGTGCAGTAACGATTACCTGGGAATGAGTCGACATCCACGTGTTATCAAGGCAATACGGTCAGTGAATTAAACAGGCAATTACTGTAAAGTATTAAAGTATTCAAATGGTTTTCAAACCTGTTCTGATGGTGTCCTTAGCCATTAATGTGGTTTGCCAATGTTTTGTTAGGGATGCGCTGGATAAACACGGTGCCGGAGCAGGCGGCACCCGGAATATTTCTGGTACCAGTAACTACCATGTGGCTCTGGAGAGCGAACTGGCCCGTCTGCACCACAAAGATGGAGCGCTGGTCTTTTCTTCCTGCTTTGTGGCCAATGATTCCACCCTGTTCACTTTGGCTAAAATGCTTCCAGGTATCCAACGAAGTGTTCTGAACTTCAAACAAACACATTTTACCTTGTAAACACAAAAAAAACTTTGAAGAAGGTAAATACACAAGAACATAGATATTAGAAGTGTTTGTAATAACCATTGAAGTGATTGTCTACATACTGAATCCAGATCAATGTCTTCTCACTGAACAGGCTGTGAGATTTACTCAGACATGGGCAATCATGCCTCAATGATCCAGGGCATCAGGAACAGTGGAGCCAAGCGTTACATCTTCCGGCACAATGATGCCAATCATCTGGAGGAGCTACTCAGCCATTCAGATCCACTCACTCCCAAAATCGTGGCCTTTGAGACTGTGCATTCAATGGACGGTGAGCATGAAGATACCAACTGATGCTGTGAAACTCTGAAGATCAATAAAAATCATTATTCTCTTATAACATTAATTTTCCAAAAATTAAGCTTTTAAGTCAACCAAAATTAAATCAACTAAGGAACTTGTGATTTAATTAGATAAAGATCATATTACTTAAAAGTTTATTTTACATTTACATTTTAGCTGAACTTTAGTCTTCAATCTGGGCATAATTCAGTGTCTACATAGCCAACTTTTTGTTTGCAATGAAAATTCAAACCACAAATGAGATTTGACAGCAATGTCGATAAATAAATGATTACAAAGTTTTAATTGTTTTTGTAAACTCTCCCTAAAGTTTGAACGGTGAACTATTCCTATGCGTGCCACAGTTTACAACAAAAGAATATTCCAATTGTTTATCAGGTGCAATTTGCCCTCTGGAGGAGCTGTGTGACGTTGCACACAGATATGGAGCTTTGACGTTTGTGGATGAGGTGCATGCAGTTGGCCTCTATGGAGCACATGGAGCAGGTGTGGGGGAGAGAGACAATGTCATGCACAAAATCGATATTGTCTCTGGAACTCTGGGTAAGAGAAATAACCTCAATGTTTAATGCAAGATTCTATACATTAACAGTTTATTCTTGTCCTAATCCTGTTTATCAAAATCTCTAGGAAAGGCATTTGGTTGTGTGGGCGGGTACATAGCCAGCACCGCCGCCCTGGTGGACACTGTGCGCTCCTATGCTGCTGGGTTTATTTTCACCACCTCCTTGCCCCCCATGATGCTGTCCGGAGCTCTGGAATCGGTGCGTGTGTTGAGAAGCCCAGAAGGCCAAGCTCTCCGCAGAGCCCACCAGAGAAACGTCAAACACATGAGACAGTTACTGATGGACGCCGGATTGCCTGTGATCAACTGCCCCAGCCACATTATTCCCATACGGGTCAGTGTACACAACATGCCTTTGGAAATCTTTAACTATATTTGCATGTTCAATTATTTTTTGACCAGTTCTAGCTTTCAACCCACATATTATCTGCAAATCAATTCAAATAGATTTTTCTTGCCTTTTTGCTTTTTTTAATGATTCACATCTGACATCGCAGGTCGGAAATGCAGCGAAAAACTCCAAGGTGTGCGATATTCTCCTGGAGAAACACAACATCTATGTACAGGCCATAAATTACCCAACAGTGGCTCGTGGAGAGGAGCTTCTGCGACTCGCTCCATCTCCTTTCCACAACCCCATTATGATGAACTACTTTGTTGGTGAGTGTGAAGGCCTTTTGTTTTGTGTTTAAAACTGAAAAAAAAAAACACATATGTTAACATTGTAGAAGAGTGGCGCAGTGGTTTTGTGTTGGAGTTTATATGTTCTCCCTGTGTCATCTTGGTTTCCTGCAATTTAAAAAAAAAGGAGGTTAGAGAAATTGGACATGCCTAAATTCTCTTCATCTTATGCGATTCCTGACATTAATGTAGCCTAGTAGATGCTAAAAAGGTGTAAAACAATGAATTTGTAAATAATGTTGAAGGTTACCTGGGAGATTTTAAATGATTTTTCTGTTTTTACCTCAGAGAAACTCTTGGACGTGTGGCAGGAGGTGGGACTTCCTCTGAACGGACCAGCGATGGCCTCCTGCACCTTCTGTGATCGGCCTCTCCACTTTGACCTCATGAGTGAGTGGGAAAAGTCCTACTTTGGAAACATGGAGCCCAGATACATCACTGTGGCCGCACAGTGAGGCGACCAATCAGAAGACAAGATGCTGAAGATCCGTTTCAGACAATCCCAGATTATCTTCCAGTATTTGTTCATGGTATCTTAAATAAATGTAGAGGGTGCTCAGATTTGTCCAGTTATTTTAAGCACTGTTTGTGGCAATTTAAAGTGTTGCTGTATAGTTTGCTGTGTCTATGCAATGAGTATAAATGCACCCCTAAATTGGTTTTGGGCATAATGGCTAAAATTAAATGAAATGTAATTATGTGTGTCCCCTCTGCATAACAAACCTGCACATGGGCACTTTTTGCTATTTTTAAAGGAATCAAATCTACACAGGAAATAGCACATTTAACAACAGCTTACATCAAAACAGCGCCACATAAATATTTGTGTTTTGGACCATTTTGTTTGGCTGAATTTAAACAAATGTATGAATTTATAAATTCAATAAACATTCTGTGTCCTAACAAATTTCACCAAACTCTATATCCATCTGGTACAAGTTTTAGCCAAAGCAAGAAAGTTTATGTATTTAAAAGTTTATTTTTGCCCATTCTGCAGTAAAACTCTTGATTCTAATTTAAGGTTGAATCTGAAACTAAAAATGCTTGAAAAAACACCTGAGGCAACATTTTTAATATAAACATTGAAAAAGGCCATTTTAAAACAATACACTGATAACTAATGGGTCAAATCTGTTGACTTGACACAAGTTTAATGAACCTACAGAATTAAAGCCTGAGGCTCAATTGAACCATATATCTGCAAACTTGTTAAGGTAATGTTAACATGTAACAGTAGTACAGTAAAAGTAACTCAAATAAATACACAACGTTTTTATGTGCCTTGTAATATTTTTTATTGTTTATGAAATGGATGATACAAAACGTTATTAGCTGGCCATGGTCTGTAAGAGAGAAAAAAAAAAGTAAAAATAATTTAAGTTTCTATAATAACAAACACAGTCCAGAAAGACATGCACATGTCTCCTAATTTACCTGATAGTGAAACTATCTTAACTATTGTCCTGCGGACTCAGCATCATTTTAAACGTACCTTGCTGATCCAGTCGATGTAGGCGCTCACGCGGGTGAACACTGTGGGCTTCTTGGCAAGGTTGCAGCTGAGTCCGGAACCAAAGCTGACAATTCCATGAACCTCCCAGGCACCATCTTTACCCTGATAGTTCAGAGGCCCACCAGAGTCGCCCTGTGTCACGTGACAAACAGGGTCAAACAATCGTATGCATTGAAATAAACTGTTCTTATGGAATTGAATTACTGATGTTTGAAAGCTGCAATCAAGAACTTTTATAGCTCTCTACTGCCATCTCTGTTTGAAACATAACATTACAGGTTACCTGCGAATGTATTTTCTTAACGTGGATCACATTTAAATTTGAAACAACTACTACAAGGACAAGCTACAGAAGCTGCACTATCAACAGTACCTGGACATGCGATATAGTAGCTGTTTTTTTTCTGTTTACAGATGGACATTTTCAGAAAATCAGTTCTGACAGCTCAAATTATAAACCATTATTATAAACTTAGCATTGAAAATTGTGGTAAGGTAAAAAAGATGTTGTGTTGAACAGTCATTCATCTGTCACACACTTGTTTTTGGTTATATTTACGCAAAAAGTTACAGTTTGTGTCTTTAAATATATACCAGTGTAATAATTGCTGTTATTAAACAAAATGCTAAAGTAAGTCAGTATCTGCTTACGTTACATCCAGAGACAATGCCGTCTCCACCAGCGCAGACCATGTTCTGTGTCACCTGAGAGCCCCACCAGTCCCGTTGAGAGCAGATTTCATGATCTACCACAGGCAGAAGAGCCTGCTGCAGAATATCAGCTATGGGTCCGTTAGCTGTTGATTATTAGCAAAACAGAAGAGAGAGAAGATTAAATAGAAATCATTGTTACTGACAGGATTAGCCAAACTAACAAAATAAAAGACTGCATTGCAAAAATAATTGATAAAAAATCTTATAAATTCTTTTTAAGCATACAAAACAAGTAAAAGATGTACATTTTAGTCTAATTTAAGTATTTTTTATGACTGGTTCTTTAGACAGGTGTAGCTCATTCATTTTGTGTCCAATTCCAAAAACGCACATTTTTT
>JBAJNP010005835.1:0-27592 GCA_036877545.1 Yasuhikotakia modesta
AGATCTGGTGTGGGAGAAGAATTCTGGATGACGGACCCGCCCAGCGTCACTTCATCCTCAGCGTCTCTCCACCCTCCTGCTCTTGTGCAGACGGCGAGGTGAGATGCGTCTCATCTGATGAGTTCAGACACAAAACTTCTGTCCCTCCACGAGTTTTCCAGAAAATCTGTAACTCTGGAAGCGCCGCAGAAACTAGACTTCCTGTTTATCTTCTTTCCCAGCTTTTCCAGCTGCTTTACTCCAGTTACTGTTTTCTTTTCCTCTCTCTCTCTCTCTCTCTCTTACTTCATGGCATTTTGCTCAGGTCAGTGTTGCTGGTGTTGACCGGAGGTTGGAAATGTCACTGCTGTATAGGGAGGGCAGAGCATGAGGGGAGAGAATAGCTGCTTTTTCTCCACTCTGGATATAACGGAACCCCTTTCACACAACCCCCCACAATCCCGCTCTCCCTCTTCCTCTCTGTTTTTCTTTTTTGTAGCTGCGGCTTCAACAGGAAATCTGTTCTTTGCCTTCCGGAATGCTTCCAGAATACACCGCTTCCTGAACAGGGACCCTTGTTTGGAAAACAAAACCAGAGAGAGAGAGAGAGAGAGAGGCAGAAGATGAACAGAATTACAGAGAGAAGAGATGGACAGAGCAGATGAAAGAGTGAAACACAAGGACGTTGTTAACATGAACATTTTAGGCATTTTTATTTACAAATGATTTTATTTAAGCTAAAACATTTCTTCCATGTGTCTTTTATTTTCTGGAGTTTGTTGGGTTTTGACATAAAGTGACACATGCAAATATAACCGAGACATTACATCCTGTTATTAATGTTCCTCAGCACTGAAATAGATAAATACACTGTAACAAGGACATCTTAAAATAATAACAGTACTGATGCGGTATAAAAGTTATTAGTAAGATAAAATACATGTAACATTCTGTTTTTGATTGACATTTTCTGAAGGTTAACCATGTCTCCTGGAAACAAAACAAACAGAAACGTGCATCATCAGGCTGTAAAAAACATTACAAAAGAAAAACATTCACAATTCTTCAGATTGTTGTTGTAAAGCTTTAACATTTGTCTTGCATTTAATTAGAAGCAGATATGTGTGTTTTTCTGATTGATACGTTACAAATGCTGTTTAAATCACTGCAGATGGTCAGTGAACATCAGGGTTCAATTTTAATGCTGCAGAGACTTCAGACATAAATCTGTGGAGGAACAGATGCTGTTTGTGTCCGGCCACCGTGTGCCAAAGTCTGATGATCCTATAGGAGAATCTGTGTCATGTGACTGAAACAAAGACTGATTCACTGAATGCTGAATGCTTGTCCATGACGCAATAATGAGTCTCATTACATGTTCTCATATGTACATTATAAGACTCATCAAAGCTTTTCTGTCGGTCCTGCTGGTGTTACAGTGAGATTATTAACAATACTTATATAGAATGTTTGCAAAATAAAAATTAACTTAATGAACCTGTTGGCAAAATAAATATAACATTTATAAAAGACTGTTTGAAAACCATTTAATCTTGTGTATATGTGCAACATCCTTTTATCAAGTTATGAGACATGCCAGCATGACTGAACAGGTCTGACTGTATCAGTGTTTTTACAACTGACTGCATCTGTAACATCAGTGTAACATCAGTGTCTCTACAACTGACTGTATCTGTAACATCAGTGTAACATCAGTGTCTCTACAACTGACTGCATCTGTAACATCAGTGTCTCTACAACTGACTGTATCTGTAACATCAGTGTAACATCAGTGTCTCTACAACTGACTGTATCTGTAACATCAGTGTCTCTACAACTGACTGTATCTGTAACATCAGTGTCTCTACAACTGACTGTATCTGTAACATCAGTGTCTCTACAACTGACTGCATCTGTAACATCAGTGTCTCTACAACTGACTGCATCTGTAACATCAGTGTAACATCAGTGTCTCTACAACTGACTGCATCTGTAACATCAGTGTCTCTACAACTGACTGCATCTGTAACATCAGTGTCTCTACAACTGACTGTATCTGTAACATCAGCTTCAGTCAGTGATAAACAGCCTCATGTGACAGACAGACAAAAACTCTTTTACAAAGTATCTGATAATGAAACAATATAACAAACTTACATAAAGTTTTATGTCATCTCATATTTATGTGTTCTTTGACTAGGAAGAAGTAGTTTAACTTTCTATGAAACGGATACAAACCTTGTTAGATTTAAAAAAAATAATTAGCAAAATCTTATTTGATTGACTTCCTTCCTGACATCGATTCAACCTGTTAAATATAAATACATTTTAAAATAATGTAAGTCGAAGAACAGGAAGGCCATTTTTGTGCTGCCAAAAATTCCGGTTGTGCCACAATAGACATTTTGTAAAGTCATATTCAGAGCTCAGACCACATACACAGCCAATGCCACACCACACACACACACACAGCCCCTACATACACACACAAACACACACACACACACACACACACACAGCCCCTACACACACACACACAAACACACACACACACACACACACACACACAGCCCCTACACACACACACACAAACACACACACACACACACACACTCAAATTTAAATTGCACCAAACGGTTTTTATATACATTTAACACTTTAATTTGTAAATGTAGGCATATGAATTCCATTTAATGAATCATTATAAACTGAAACATTATGAATCATTCTGGATGAAATAAAGGTTAATACAGACTGACAGTGTCACACATCTTCCACCCTAATGATGAACATTTTGGTCCCAAGTCACATTTTAATTCATTCACGAGAAACAGAAACAATAAACATATTCATTAAAATTGTTCCAAGTTCACATAAGTTTCTTTTTCTCTGATCATACAATCTGAATATGATAAAAACAACATTTGTATCTACAGTTAAAGAATCTGATCTGAAAACCAAGTCTAAAAAAACATAAAACTGACCCAAAACACCTGATAAAAGTTCCCACCACACAGACTGCAGACATACACACAGACACACACACAGACACACACACAGACATACACACAGACACACACACACACACACACACACAGACAGACATACAGACACACACAGACACACACACAGACATACACACAGACAAACACACACACACAGACACACAGACACACACACAGACATACACACAGACAGAAACACAGACATACTGACACACAGACACACACACAGACATACAGACACACACACAGACACACACACAGACTTACAGACACCTAAAACCTGACACCTTGAATCACAAAAGAGCTGTAGTGACACGCACAAACCTGCTCTGTCAGTATAAATCTTTATCTCAGCACAGGAGTGTACATATAAACCAACACTCACTGAATAACACACTGACCTGTCAGGTGAAGCGCACATCTCGCTGGCTGAAGTTTATCTTCCAGATCTTAATGTTTTATGTGTCAAACACCTCCAGATGCCCTACATGAATGAGAGCCCTTCACACACCTCTGACTTCATAACTAGAGATTCAGCAGTCAGCTCTGAACTCTCACCAGACGCAATATCTTAAAGTTCTGCATGATTAGAGCAGCAGTTGTAGGTCAAACACAACACAGCTGAAAATGACAGCAGTGATCGCAGCCACAGCCGTCTGTGTGTTCATACTAACTGTCTCCTGACCCTCACGTGTGTCTCAGCGGGCGCTCCGGCTGCCCGATGTCCACGGTGATGTTGATGTAGAGAGGAGATCTGTGGACCGACACCATCTTGTAGGAGCAGGAATTCAAACCATCCTTCTTCCAGGTCTGAGGAGTTTGACGTAACAGATGCATCCTGTGTCAGCAGAGATAACAGAGGTCAGGTGTCGCATTCAAAACACATGCATCTCTTAAAACGTTCAACCAAACGTTTGAGAAACGTCTCAGAGCTTTTGTGTCCTGTGGAGGTTAATGGAGGCCTCTTGTTTGAGTATGCACATATTTCAAAATATCATCATATTCAGAGGCATAAAACAGGTTTAGAACGGTGAACTGTTTCTTAAGTCATTTTATTGTAACAACCCTTTGTGTCTTCACGAAAGTGTCACGCAAATAATAAAATGTATTTAATATTATTTATGATAAAGGCACTGGGCTGCACTTCTCATTTCAGCTTTTACCATAAACACAGACTCCAGCACTCTGCCGTCAGACGGGACTGCGGTGAGGAATCTCTCAGTGAGGTGTGAGGTCACACAGAGAACACAAGCACCAATGAAGCACATCTGCAGGAGTAACTGTGACATCAGCAGTCTGGCATGTTCCGCAGTAAATATACATGCAGCACAAATCACACCATAAACTGTAAGATGTAAAACAGGAAAGAACGCCTAACAAATCATGTCACATCCAAGCTGGGGAGGAACGTGAACCTTGTTGTTTCTGCAGAATAATGTTGCAGCATCTGAGTCCACCACTACCAGCAGCAGCAGGTGTTAAAGGTGAAATAGTGTTTATAAAGCTGGTTTTTCAGTGTTTTGAGTTTCAGTGTTGTGTGGTTGTTTGTGTTTATGAGGTTAACAGCAGGTAAAATCTGACCTGTCTTTATTCACTTGATTGCCGCTGTCTCTCTGGTGGAAGATCATGGTGTATCGCGCCACCTGCCGCTGCGGCCGCATTATAGTCATGTTCTGCAGCTGCACCCTGCAAAACATCTCTCTGTTAAATCCTAAAACCAGCCAGAAGACGGAGAGTTCATCACACCATCACACCTGCTAACCAATACAGCTAATGTAAGTTACTAATGTTACTAAGAACTAATGTAAGTTTTTCACACATAATCACTCTAGTTTTGTTTTTTTAGTTGTCTTGCAGCGTTGTAAATGTCAGTCTTAATTGTTTCAGCAAAACACACATTATAAACACTGGTGCTAAAAGCTGCCCTGCATCACAGTAATGTTACACTAACTGCTCAATAACTGACTAAAATCCTGACACACACCTGTACAGCGTCTCTTACCTGATCCTGACACACATCTGTACAGCGTCTCTTACCTGATCCTGACACACATCTGTACAGCGTCTCTTACCTGATCCTGACACACATCTGTACAGTGTCTCTTACCTGATCCTGACACACATCTGTACAGCGTCTCTTACCTGATCCTGACACACATCTGTACAGCGTCTCTTACCTGATCCTGACACACACCTGTACAGCGTCTCTTACCTGATCCTGACACACATCTGTACAGCGTCTCTTACCTGATCCTGACACACACCTGTGCAGCGTCTCTTACCTGATCCTGACACACATCTGTACAGCGTCTCTTACCTGATCCTGACACACACCTGTGCAGCGTCTCTTACCTGATCCTGACACACACCTGTACAGCGTCTCTTACCTGATCCTGACACACACCTGTGCAGCGTCTCTTACCTGATCCTGACACACACCTGTGCAGTGTCTCTTACCTGATCCTGAGGTCATCGTCCTCTCCGCCCCAGCCCCAGTATGTGTTTGGAAAGCCGTTGACTTTGAGGAACTGTTCCTTTGTCATGGCCGACACGCCTCCAAAGTAACCTCTGTATCTTAGTCTGAGACATGTCACAGAATAATGGACAATATAAGCAACTAAACAAACACCTTTAAGCACAAGCAGTTTCTAAGCAGCACTGATAAAGGAGAGACTCCTGCTGCAGCAGCAGATGAGGTCACCGTCACTCACTTGTATCCGGTAGAGTTCCTGCCCACCACTAAGTGTTTAGGATGTTTGTCACACATGTATAAGTTGTGATCGTTCTCAGGAACAAGATCAACATCGTGGAAGATGAAACACTCCCAGTTCTGGTCTCTGAGAGCCTCCAGGTAACCAACATTCAGTAACTTTGCCCTGTTAAATGTGGCATCTCCAGCCTATGAGACAAACACACACACACAGATAAAATGATTCAGGAACAACCAACATCAGTTATGATTTATCACCGGACTGTGATTATCAGGATTACTGTATTTGTGATAGTTATTCTTGTAAAGTTTACATTTCTGCTTACATATAAATGCACTACAATATAAAGCAAGTTTACAAACAGGCTGTTGAAGATGAAAATTACAATGAAACTGACAGTAAAGTCTTACTGTCAGTTTTTTGCCGTTTACATTCAGAGCAGATGATAAGAGATCCGTCAAATTTGACACTTTTTATATATGTGTACAAGACCGACTGTTACATGACTACCTGTGCCATGTAAACTGATATTAAACTGAGTGTCAACAAAACTGATATTTGTAGAAGCACATTCATTAAAGACAAAGCTGCATGTGTTGTTTAAACAATAAAATAGTTAAACATGGATATAAACCTTTGGCCATGCCCAGATGAACACACTGACACAAGGACATTAAACAACACATGACATTCACACATTTCTGGACATAACTTTATCTTCCTATCCGCACAACACTAGTATCTGCACTGAAACCCAACACAACACACACAGAGGTGACAGAGGAAGTGGGCAATAATAATGAAGTGATGTTTTTAGTAAAAAGCACTTTGTGGCACATTAAGTACACATGAGGGGGAGACGACTGGAAGATGCCAAAACAAACATGTCAGACAGTGACAGAGGCCTGAATAATGAAGAACAAACAAGAAGATGTTATGGAGATTTTGTGGGAAGATAATGAAGGGAACGTTTGTTCTCAACGTTCTGCAGAAACCTTCAGATAACTGTTGCTGCAAAACCAGCTGATACATGTGAGTGAAGTTTTACACAGGCCCAGAACATACAGGCTTGTTCATTTAAAAGCCTATGTTTATTTTCATTATAAAAAATGAAAAATGTATATATCATCATTTGAAAGAGAGATACAGAAGAAACAGCATCAAACATCAGTCCGTCCGCTAGCACTGACTGGTTACCAAACTGGTAACCAGTTCTGGAGCAGGTTAGCCATGTTACTATGGTGATGACCACCAGTGAAAGCCAACCAGCTTTCCTGGTATCTAAAACCCAGGACTGATGCAAACTCATGGACACAGTCTTCATTAATGTTCAGATGTTCTGCCCACCTGATGAATGACATAGATGCCATAGTGGAGCTGCTGTCTCTGCAGGAAAGGGTGCAGGTGGGACAGAAGATAGAGGAGATGTTTCTCCCTGTTTCTGTGAGGAATGAGGATGGCCACGCTCTGTCTGGCCGTACAGTCAGAGGGTCTGAACTGACCCCCCACCACCTGGATGTTCTCCCTCTCCACCTGCCCCATCGTCACTGAGGGCTGAAAGGAGAGCTGGAGGGCACCTCCTGTGGAGAACACACAGAAACACACATGCAGAAGATCCACAAGTAAGTGAAAGGCTGATGGAGCAGCTGCAGTGTTTAATACAGCCCCCACTGTGTCACATGAATCACCCGCCTCTTCTCTGGAGACAAACCCAATATTAGCAAACAGCTGTGGAGAAAAACGTGTGTAAACACTGCGTGAGATTCACACGTTTCTCTCAGTGTGACTGTGTCATGGACTTCATCTCTGGCTAATATTATTAGCTTGTTTGAAAAAGTTCTGAGCAATTGTTTAACCAAATTTTAACCTTTTGTTAATATTTTATTACCTAGTTTTACATTTCATGAAACAAAAACAGAATGGGCAGAATGTTTTTGTTTTCTCTGTAGGAAGTAGATGATGATGATGACTCTGCTGTACTGCTGCAGAAGACTATTCACCAATAATCATTTACTTTGTACTAAATTAGGTTTGTTTCTCACATAAAACTTTTATAAACCTTCTGAGGCAGCGCTGTGTGTGTTTTAGAGATCAACTCCTTTTTTGTGAAGAAAACAAGCTGTTTTTCACAGAATAATGAAGTAGTACAACATCAAAAGATAAAATTAGGATGGGCAACACTTACTGAGAAGAGGAGAAGTTTCTGGACAGCTCTGTTTAGAGGTGGGTTCCTCTACACGTTCCTCTGCGCTCTGCACCATCTCTGACTCCAGATCTACTCCTGGAAACTCATCAACACTCTTCGGCTGGAGGTCAGAAACATCTGAGCTGTCCTTCACAGCATCACCTTTGAAAGATGCAGCGATCCACGTTAACACACACAGACACAACACCAGAAGAACCAGACACTTGCCCCTCCGCAGGAGCATGGAGATGCTGCCCATGTTTCAGTCTGATGTGAGGACAGAAGAAGAGTGAGTCCTACACACAGACATCTGCCTCTCAGTCCTCAGAAACAGCTTAATAAAGCTGCTAAGAGTCTCTGTGCCTGTGTTGTTCTGCAGATATTGTCTTCATGTTTGTTCCCAGAGGAAAACAGCTTCTGTTGAAATAACAAGCTGGCTGTTGAGAAGTCTCCCTATAAACTGTAAAGTACAAGAAAGACAAACAGTCAGTACAGAAAACTGTGTGTTATAGTAACTGTGTGTGTTACAGTAACTGTGTGTTACAATAACTGTGTTACAATAACTGTGTGTGTTACAGTAACTGTGTGTGTTACAGTAACTGTGTGTGTTACAGTAACTGTGGGTGTTACAGTAACTGTGTGTTACAGTAACTGTGCGTTACAGTAACTGTGTGTGTTACAGTAACTGTGGGTGTTACAGTAACTGTGGGTGTTACAGTAACTGTGTGTTACAGTAATCCTCAACTGAGAGACGGCAAATGCTTTCATAACACTGACATACTACTTAACTGTAAAACAAATGTGATAGTGAAAAACTTATAACCAATCTTATCTACTTTGCATGTAGATGTAAAACTGGCACAAAGCAGTTAGAGGCAGTTTTACTGGTGTGCACACAGATGGGCTGTTTGCTCATGTGTCATGTTGACACACAGGATAAACTCGCAGTGTGCTTTTCTTCTGTTTCCTGAAGAGAGATTTTAAACAGGACCTTCTTCTGTTCTGAAAGCTGATAGATCATTCCTGCCACCTCAAAATATATATAATAACATATAGCATATTTATAGCATTTAGCTGTTGTTTCTGACTGATAATACAGTCAAGATGAATGTAGTACTTTACAGTGCAGGTACAGGAACTGAGAAGTCAGCTCTAGAAACCAGTTTACTGACGGTACATCTTTACCAATAACAGTAAAACAATGCAAAGAGAGAGACACAAATATATAAAAAAAATAATGTATGTATTAGATAAAATTATAGAAAGATATATAGAAAAAATGTATAACGTATCTATTATGATAAATATACAGTTTATACGTGTATATGTGTAACATAAAATAATACATTTATAAATATGGTATTTTACACAAATACAATTCACGTTAGTTTGTTGTACATGAACAAATGCAAAATAACATATAATAATAATCATTTTTAAACGCTGTTTAAGTATCATTGTGTTAAAATATAATCTCTAGTATCGTTTGTTTTGTTTCATAACATCTGTGAACGTTACTAGTTAAAAAGCGTTTCATGGTGTTGCATTTAGGCTTCATTTATTTCTCATCTGTAAATAAAGATGCATGTTGTGCACATGCACTAATAAACCGCACACGAGCTGATGCGCATACGTGCTCATATTAAGAGCGAAACAGACGCATGAGATTAAAGATAGAAACGGTAAAGCGACTCACCGTTGCGAAGCAACTGCACCGTCTCCGCTCACTGCTGCGCTTCCGCAAACACCGCCGCCGCCGTGACGTCACCGGCGCAGCCACGTCGCCCGAAGAGCTCGAGAAACACGTCATAGCGCCATGCATCGTGGGTAATGGACGTCACGTTTCAACATACCCTCATCAATATATTAATACATGACGAGAGAATAAAACAGTAATAAAAACAATCAAACACAAGTTTCTCTATGTGAGAAGCAAATCTCAAAGCATTTATATTGTCTTACTATCTGTGTTGTTGAAAAAATGCAACTTATCGATGGACAATATTTTTGTTGAAGGAAATTATTTAATGAAAATGAAGAGTGTTAATTACAAAAGTGAGATTTCTGATAAACAATATTTACAATTTTGTAGATTCAAATTGTTGAAGATATTTGAAATAGTTGAGTTACATTTTTTCCCAAGTAAATGTAACTTGGGAAATTCAAACATATACATTATCCCTTTACAAATAAACACTGTGGTCATGAAAGCTGTTATTAAATTCATTACACATGATGTTGCAAAAACAAACACATAAAAAAGTTAAAATTGTTTTCTTCACACTTTCTGCATTTGATCAGACGAGTGTAATATCGCACCAAACACAAATCACTGACAGACTGTTGTTCTGAAAGACAACGATGTAGGACTGACTACAGGAATGAAATATAAACTGGGTAGTTTTTACAACATCAGTGCTTGGGAGAATCTTTAAATTGACGAGTGAAATCACATTCAACAAATCTTCTATGTTTAGTTTGGTTTTATTTGAATGCATTTAACTGACAGCATTAAACAGAGCGCAAGATGCCTGTGGCCAATAAACAGCTTGCATGCAAATAAAGAAAAACTTTGTGTGTGTTGTTATTATTGACATGTCTAAATTATGACAGTTTCTTACTGTTACCGCATTTAGCGATAGTTGAATCCAATGGGAAAAAATGGAGAGATAGCATCAAAAGAATAAAGAACAGAAATCTGGTAAAAAAAAAACAACAATCCCTCACAAACCAGTTCTTCATTTCACCGAGTTCTTTCTGGCGTCCTCAAAGCTCAGGGAGAAACTAACTGTTCCGCTTCCAAAGCTCACCCTCGGTTTCTGACTCGGCCTGCGTGCTGAGGGTGACTCTGTCTCATTGCCGTTGGTCTTCAGACTGACTGATGAGGACGGTGAGGAAGCTGATGATCCACCCACACTGTTTGATCTCTTTCTGGAGGTGGAGTTGTGCCGTAGCGTCGCTTTTGCTGCCACTTTGAAAGCGTGAGCTGCTGTGTTACAGCGAACCTCCTCAATGGTGTTTCTAGAAGGTCTGAAGAGAATGATGTAGACCTTGTTGAAGAAGATACAGGCCAGCAAACTGAAACTGGAGGCCAGAATGGCAATGACCTCGACAGCCGATACAAACTTGCCATACGTGCTGAAGTACGCAGGGATGAAGGAGATCCAGACGATGAAGAAGATTAGCATACTAAATGTGATGAACTTGGCTTCTGTAAAGTTTTCGGGGAGTTTCCGAGACTTGAACGCAAAGAAGAAACAGACGGCGGCCAGCAGGCAGGTGTAGCCAATCAGGAATCCCAAAGCCATCATGGAGCCCTCGTTGCAGGTGATGAAAATGATCTCATCAATGTCATAGTTCCTGTAGCTCCCTGGTGGAGCATTATACAGCCAGACCACGCAGATCATGACCTGCACAAACGTGAAGAGGAACACCAGCAGGAACTGCAGGTTCAGACCCCACCACTTACGCTGGAGACTGGTGGGGATTTTGGCTTCAAACACCAGCAGCACCCGGTTGGTTTTAACTAGGATGCAAGAGATGCACAACACAAAGCTGATTCCAAAAGCCGGCTGTCGAACGCGACACGTCCAATCCTGAGGTTCACCGATGAATATAAGAGAGCTGGAGAAACTGCAGATGAGTGAGAAAAGCAGAAGATATGACAGTTCCCTGTTTGATGCTTTCACGATCGGAGTGTCACGAAACTGCACAAAAACACCCAGAACAAAAGCCGTCAGCAGGACCCCGAGAACAGCAAACAGGGCCAAAGCGATTCCAAATGGCTCGGCCCAGGACAGAAACTCAATCTCCTTCAGGAAGCAGGAGGTGTGATTGCCATTAGACCAGGAGTTGTTGGGACATTTAGAACAAATGCTGGCATCTGAAAAACGAAAATAGAAAAGCCTTTAAAATTGTTATAATACAACAAAATGCTGCTGCATTAAAACTGGAG
Organism: Yasuhikotakia modesta; assembly: GCA_036877545.1. Taxonomy (NCBI): domain Eukaryota; kingdom Metazoa; phylum Chordata; class Actinopteri; order Cypriniformes; family Botiidae; genus Yasuhikotakia; species Yasuhikotakia modesta. The sequence continues at coordinate 11,836 of JBAJNP010005835.1, forward strand.
CTGAATGAATATGTTGAGGCTGAAGAGACTGTCAGTCATTATGAGTTCATGAATCATCGACCTTTGTGGTCACTGAACTCTCCATCTGAGCATTCTGTGCACTCGAAGCAGCAGGTGGGTTTGCCATCAATTATTCCTTTCCTGGTCCCTGGTTCACACTCCTCACTGCAGTTAGAAAACGGCACCTGACAGAGAAACACGTTTTAAACATTGCACTTCAGTAAATATCATTTTACATAGTAATGCAGTTACTGACTGGAAACTAGAGTCGTTTCATGCCGACTCACCTCAGTTAGATGCCCGTTCCATAGTATTTTTGTCTTGTCTATGAAGAGTTTGGCTCCATTTTTGTTATTTACACTGTAATAACCAACTTCTTTAAACACCACAGACCCATCCTCAGATGAGCGATGCCAGTTTATGATGGTATAATTGGCCGAGCCCTCACTGCCATTGTCAAAACGCACTCGCTCACCCATGCTGTTTATGAAGTTGAGATGTCTCAGCTGTTTCAGAACCTTCAACAAATACAGATGACAAGCCAGTGAAAACCATTACATCACATCTGTAGACTGTTTCCTCTGTCAAATGAAAGCGCTGGGATTTAAGAGCAACAGAGGGAAACGTCTGGAATACAGAAATAGGAAGCTAAAATGGAATTTTAATTTATTACATTTGCATTTATTCATTTGGCAGATACTTTTATCCAAAAGCGAATTGCAGTATATTCAAGGTACACATTTTATTAGTACTTACATTGAACCCACAACCTTTGCACTGCTAACACAATGCTTTACCAGTAGAGCTACAGAAACACAGTTTTCCTACAATGTCTACATTAAAAAAAACAAAATAAATAAAGACATGTAGATTAAGCAACTTACCTGCCATGCTTCCACTTTCCTAATGTCTGCACAAGAGCCATTAGCAAACAGCCCTTTCCCAGGAGTGCAGCTGATAATGTCTTGAAGAGCTTGTGCTATGGCATAAACAGCCACATACACATTATACGAGATTCTCAAGTGAGTGAAGTCCAAGTACGGCGTCTCTACACTCGCAATGTCTTCTTCACCGGTGCACAAGGGTCTGAAACTGGAACTGCCATTTTCAGTGTCCTCGTTTCTCAGACTATCTTCCAGGTAACAGTTGAAAGTCTCCTCCCAGAATTCCCTTATGAATTCGTTATGACTAGACTGCTTTGGATGGACTTGCTGTAGGAATTCTTTAAAGCCTGGTATTTTTCCCGCCCTCAGCACAAAGCCAATCGTTCCTCCCATCACGTCGAGATACTCTGGCTTGGCGACCAAACTTGAGCTGGCCCAGGCTTCACTCGCCAACCAGACCCTGTCCGTGACGTTTCGCCTCACCATCTCTTTAACAAGCGGCTCAATGTCAGGTCCACTGGCAAACACAACGATGACTTTGGCGGTTGAGTTTTCGATGCGGTCTGCCAGGCGGCGAATCTCAGCTTCATCGATGTATTGAGAGATTAAAACGTTGAGGTCGATGCAGATGTCCCTGTGAAACATTTCATTCTCAAACTTCTCGATGCCTGGACGGCCGTATTCATCGTCTGAGGCAATCGCAATCACCCAGTTCCACTGGAAGTGGTCAATGATGGCAGCCATGGCAATAGCTTGGTACTCATCAGTGGGGATCGTTCTCATGAAGGATTTGTACTGATTCTTGTTGCTCAAAAGACGACTGGATGAGGCGTAGCTGATCTGAAAGAGGGTACAGGACAATTTTAACAATCACCATTCTAATATTTGCACCACAATGCAACTTTTGTCCATACAACAACATTTCATAGGATCATGATGTCTGGACAACAAATGCCACCATAAAACTACTTGATATGATCTATGTTCCATCATGGCTTTATTTTGTGATGGATGAATAACCAACAGAAAGTTACCAACAAAAGTGTCATTTATGACTCCCAATAAATGTGACACATTAGAAGTGATGGATGTCTGCAGAAACTAATATTTATATCGCATCACAGTATTTTGCCAAAAATGTCGGATCAGAAAATAACCTGAGGAATGTAGAAGAGGCCAACGAGGTCGGCCACGGCGGTGGAGACGGCGGATCCAGATGCTCCCACCACAGCGATGGTGGACGGGATGTTTCCTGTGCAGTTACAAAACTCATCCAAGTTGAGCGAATCAATCTTATTCTGTGCGACAAAGCTCAGCGATGCCTCAAGAGCCTTTGAGACGGTGTTGCACGTGTCAAATATACGGTAACCAAGTGTGATGTTTGGAAGAAGAGCAGAACTGTTGTTGATCTCCTCTATAGCAAAAATCATAGCCTGAAGCCAACGGAAACCACGGAAGTTATACCTGAAAACAGAGAGAAAGAAAGACAGAAAGCTGCTGTTTTCATTGCTTTCCCCCATAAGGTTTACAGGTCAACAGTTATAGGCTCACATCAAAGGTCTTTGTGTCAAAGTAATATTTAAAATATCAGCCATGTTTGGACCATCTGAAGGCATTAGGGAATACCTCACACACTCTGTGGACTCCGGCCTGGCAGCGAGATCCTGGTCTTTGGAGGCCACCCCAAAATGTATGGGGAAAAGCCCCCCCAGCAGGATGTCCCCCGTCCTCTGGGCCCTCTGATGGGGGCCGTAGGTGGAAATGACGCAGCTGAAGCCCATTAACACCAGGCAGTACAGGTAGAACTTCAGATGAGGCCTCATACTTTCAGCTGGTGTCTGACGTTGTCTTCATGAAGCAGGACAGATGCTGGAATAGAGCAGTGCAAAGCTTGTGGCTTTGGTTCCCAGCCAAAACACAAACTGATACAAATATAGACCTTCAACGTACAGCACGTCACTTTAAATGAAAGCATCTGTCTAATGCATGAATGTAAATCAGTTTCAGATTCACTGATCACACTGTAAAACGAATGAGTCGCAGAAGCAGTTAAACAGTTCAAGCTCACGCTGCAAACACACTCTGGATATTACATGTTGAATTTACCCTGATGCGGACGATACGTCATGCTGCAGAATGTGTGTACATATCTGAATCTGTCCTGTGTTTTTAGGAGTTACTGAAGGGAATCTGCGCTGGCGTTTCACATCACTAACCCCCCCGCAGGATGTGAGTGTTGTTCTGCTTCCCTGGAGGTGAAACGCTTCAGCATCTACTACTAATTAGCTCTGGAAATATGCCTCAGCAGGACTGAGCTGTTCCACACAAACTACTGGTTAATCCCTGGAAAAAGGCAAAGTGCCGTTAATGCCAGAGAACAGGGCAGATAATCTGCACTTTCTGAGAACCTGTAGGAATAAAATGCTATTCAGTAACTGTTATTTTTCTACAGTAGTTTTAACAAGAATTGTGACAAATTATCTTTATCTCTTTAGTGCTTTTTGTTTCAAAGTCAGTGAAAGTTGTAGTAAAACACAATTACATCTTTGTACGTGAAAACACACACAAAGCGTATATTTTTAAGAATGCTTGGGGAGGTTTACAGATTAAGACATTTTTAAGAGGTTTTAGGAAGCTGAAACCTGACAGAAGTAAAAACTGAAAGGGTCTTACCTCATTATAAAATCTTCAAGCATTAGTTCCAAAACTGCTACTGACACAAATCGAGACACAGGTTAATCTAGAATGGAAACAACCGTCTTCTGGTAGCGCTGAACATCCTTTCACAAATGAACTGTAGAGGTTTTTGAATTGGGTTCCTTCATTAATTGCGAGTGCTGTGCCTGTGTGTTGTGAAACATTAACCAGTGGGGTCAGTCCACTTCCTGTGGCTAATATAACATCCTCTGGTCACTCCTATTTCAGACTCATCACTGACTGAAATCACAGTTAACACCATCAGCAGCTTTTCTAGGCAAACATATATAAAACATTATCATCACATACGATAGACTTAATGATTATCAAATCAATATTTTTACAGTACTGATCAAGCTTTAGAGAAGTATCTGTGACTGGGGGAGATCAGAGGTACAGTGTTATCATATATTGCCACATTTATTTCTTTGTAGAAACCAATACAGTTTTTAATTCATAGCATTACATTTTCTCTCCAAGTCAAGGATGTTAACAGCTGCATATCACAGGTTACTAGACTCACACCGCCTTTGTTCTTATATCCACACAGCCGCACAGAAACAATTAGTTTCGGATTGTAAACAAATCCCAACGATACAAGTGCAACTCAGACAAGCATTTACACAATCTTATATATCACACTAGTTCATTTAAATGCTTTCACAAATGAACAAATAAAGATACAAATATTACATAATAAATATAAACCTCTGAACACCAAAACATTGTTTTAAATAAAAAAGCAGCAATGAGAGAAAAGTTGCACTGCAAACAAATGGTGCTAGAAACTGAAATAGTTTCTACTATTTGAAAAGGGTTTTTGACATCATACATCTGCACTCGTACCCACACAAACGCCTGTGATCTGTGCTCTGAGCTTTAGCAGAGACCGATACAAAAGCCGAAAATGACCCTACAAGAACTTCACGCCTCAGACTCCGGGTTAGAACTTTAAAGCACTAGAAACAGTTTCAGAACCAATCTCATGTTTGCTGTGAGACTCTACAGAACTACAGTATCTCCTAGCAGCGGTGGACTGCAGGCGGCCGCCATCCACCTGATATGATGGATAATTAACTTCATTAGGTTGCTAAGCACAAATTCCTTTTCCATGATCACGGTGTTCAGAGCAGCACAAGTGTTTAACTGCCACGTCTGACTCAACTCACCTTCAGACCAAAAACCTGCAGATCAGGGACGACATTAAACCCTCCTGAACTCTCACTGTGGTGAAATGCATCTTTAGTACCAGCAGGTTAAAGGTTTAACATGTAACGCTGATGGAGGAGGACAGACTCACCCAGTGTGTGTAACACCCTCAGAGTTCTCAGCATTAGACGTCCAGGTGGCAGTTTTGTTCCCTTTGGCACAAATATTGATAAGACTTCTGCTGTAGGAGCTGAGGACATCTCTAAAGCTGTAGTAACAAACAACATCTCTGTCTGAAACCAACATTGCATTTAAAGTTCCAAGCAGTTTGGCAAGTTTCTGCTTAGAAAAAGTAATTAGCCAGCAACACCAACATTTAATAAGGTTTAGCTCTGAAAGCACAAATAGTTTTCCTTTGGGTTGATAAGACATGCGTTAGTCTTTTTAACCCAAACAACACTGGCACACATTAGCTCCACCCAACAGGAAGTCAGCCATTTTGGATTTTGTGAATAGTGCCTGTGGTACTTTAATTACTCCCCTAGGGATTTCATGTGAGTGTTGACAAACCTGGTGAGCATCATGCCAAGACATTCAAGATTTACAATTGAGAATTTTTAATATCTTGAATGGTGTTGCCATGGTGAAGCAATCTCTTATATTTACATGAGGAATAAAGCGATTAACAACAAACCTCCTTTGTTTAGTGTGTTGATGACATTTATAGTGATGTGTTTAGTGACTGTCACAGTACCACCAGCTGACAACAGGAAGTGCAGCACTAAACATTTAAAATACTTTAAAATAGTCAACATACATTAAAAATAATGTAATTTAGAAGCCTTGGTAAAGTGTCAAACTATTAACAACATTCATATGTTTGAGGTGATAAACATGCTGAAAGTGGCAGAAATTTTGGCACATATTTCATAGTGGTCAGCCTTTAAGCATAGACAAGGGGGGCTCTGTTGGTGGTCTGGCAATGGTGGTGGTCTGGTATATTGTAATCTAATTTGTAGCGCCACCAACTGGCAGCAGAAAGTGTATCACTTATAAAAGAACACTTTACAAAAGAGACTCCTCAGTTATTTTTGGAATTGCTGATTTCAGCTTTTAGAATAAATTAAAGGTTTTGAAACTTTAGGTCTTTAAGTCATCAGGCCTGGGCAAATGTTGGCACAGGGGCTCTGTGCACTTTCAGTGATTATGCCCTAACAATTATACACAGAACAATTCCAATGGGCTCCTCGCACATTAGATTTAAGTCCTAATAAACATGAAGGATGTCCTCAAGAGTCTGTGTACCACAAAACATACATGACATAAACTTAAAGAGCTCCTTTTAAAGTTTAAAAACAATGAACTCATCAGAAAAGAACTTCAATACAGGCTTCAGTAAATGAAACCTGGTGGTGTGAACATTTGACGTGACATTTGCATTGTTGATTTATGTGTTCTGGAGACAGATGCTGTGCTCTCATCTCAGTGGTGAAAGTTTATTGTTTGGTATTTAAAGAGTTATTTGGGGACGTGGTTTTAAAAACACTTTATGTTTTCGCTTAGGAATAAACCCAATCTTTGCATGTATTCCCTGCATACATCCATTATATTTATTATAATTTACATTAATTTTTATTTTTCTGTTAACACTCATTTAAGCAAATGAAGTTTGTCACATTTAGAGGACAATCCAAACATTCTGCAAACACCATATAATTATGTTTTACAATGATTTTACTGTATGTAACAATCACTGAGACACATAAAAACAATCTCTGCCTTACACGCAAACATGGTTTGTGTCAGTAACGGTTTGGATTCAATGATATGATTGTATAAATACATACAAATAAATAAATAAATAAAGATTCTGGAAAACATTAGATGCACTGATAGTGTGAGCAGAATCTGTAGAGGCTGATGTGAGGAAGACTCCATCACACCATACGTCTGGAGAACCATTTAATGAAAAGCTCTAGAATGCTCCTGACCTTCTGTAAATTCTCTAAACTCATCTCATTATCCTGGAACGCCGCCTCACACAGATCTGAAGGCTGTTCGCCACACAGGTTTTGGTTTAGATCCTCCACACGCTGCCTGATGTCCTTCAGCTGCCTGTGTAGATGTTCAGTATCTTCTAGTCCATCCAGCTTCATCACCTCCTCAAAGTAAGAGCTGAACGTCTGGATGATTGAACAGCTGAGGTTATTTTCTTCTGGCTCTCTAATACATCCAACTGCGTAACTGCCTCTGTGGTTTCTCATTGCTTCAGTGGTTGTCTTCACCTTAAAAACAAGCAACCAGCCACAGGTTAGATCAACTTTGGCTGATGAGGTTTTTATCTGCTGCTGTGTAATGATATTTTTCTTCATCAATCCTGGTACACAGCTGTAAAATAAGGGTATAGAGAAGAACCCACCAGATAATCCAGCGTCTCTTCACCCAAAGCTTTCATGGTTTGCCTCTCAGTATCACTGTATGCAAACCTGACAGACGCCGACTGATGGCTCGGTAAAAGCAGAAGCAAAAGTTTTACTGTAAAGACAAAAGAAAAGGTCGTGCCTGAACTTCTTTCAATTCAACTGAATTCACCTTTTAAAGATAAATAAATCGTTCTGATAATTTAGAGAGACTTAGATCTAAAAGCACTCACCCGCGGTGTAAAGCTGAGCTCTGTTTGCCATGTTGAGACTCTTTGTGGATGTGTGTTGATGTGTTTGGCCATATTTAAGCTGTGATATTGCTCTTATCATGTCATCAATGCAGTGGGTTTTATAAAGTTTTACTAATGGGGTTTTACATGCACATGTCAGGCCCCATGATTCCATAGGAATGAAATGTCAGAATGAATGAGTTTCTCTCCAGCTGTGATTATCAGTTATTATAGTTATCAGTTTGTTTCTGACGAATTAAGAATTATTAGTAGTAATAAGATTTAGTGAAAATAGAGCAGGAAAAATATTTGCCTCTTAAAGTTGTTATTATGTTGTTTCAGTGTTGCTTAATGTCTCATTTTCACCAATTCACAGGATGCAGTAACTGATATTATCTCCAGTGTTTCTGTGTCTTAAAACTTGTGGAGTGAAAAAGCTGCTGGTTAAACCTTTGATTGTATGTGATTCATTCAGTGGGAGGATGATTGTATGATTCTGATGTAATATGAACGTGATTATCTGAAAATCTCTTACTGTGATCTTTGCTGCTTTCGTCATCTTATTGCAAAATGTGGACAGTCCAGAGTAGTCTTTACTTAAAGTTTAAGACGTTGCTACATTTGATAACAGTGTTCTGAAAACGCTTGGGATTAAGACTATAAATGTTATAAATGTCAGTAGCAGCTGGAATTACAGAATCTTACAGGTTAAGAACATTCATAAATTACACAACTGATGAGGAGGTCCCAGTGATGGGAAATCCCTGTTTTCTCAGAACCTAAGAGTCAAGAATCTCTTGCTTCCACACTCATGCAGCCTGTTTCTTCTTTTCATCTTTGTTATCATTCTCTTTGTATCCTGAGTGTGCGATTTGAATTTTAACAAACTTCACAAACTTTGACGTTTGCAAGAGTAATAAGAACTTTTGCTTTATGTATTTTACTTATTCAGTTTAGAATAAACAGTTACTAAATCTTACATCCAAATGTTGGACTAGTACTTCAGATTTAAAAATTTCTTAAAACTTAATCTTAATTTCTCAGATTTCTTTTAATTTATATTTAACACAACTGTGGTTTTGTGTGTGATCAAAAAAAAACGACTGAAGCTAAAATATATTGTGTTGTGTTTGTTTTTATTGTCATTGTGGCAATAATATATGTAATGAATTTATACAAAAATAAAAATAGCACCTTATTTATACTTTGGGGGCAGTTGTGGTGTACTGGTATTGCTTCCCGGGTGCTGCAGGGATAACTGCCCACTGTTCTGTGTGTGTGTGTTCATGACTGCAGTGTGTGTTCACTCCTCACCAGTGATGGGTTAAATGTAGAGGTCACAATTCGGTTATGGGTAACTATAACTGACAAATACATGCCACTTTTACTTGTTACACCTCTCAGCAAATGATGCACATTTCATTGATCACCCATTAACCCATATTGTTGATAATGGAACATTGACTGAACTTGGCAGCTGTCGGCAACCCGGCAACCCTCAGATGGGGTATGTCCTGACATCCCCCGCCCCTGTGATTTATGCCTGTGTAACTGGGGGAATTTTCTTCTGCAGTGAGTGAGTGTTATGGGGAAGACCTGTGTAATGACCAGTGGAGAATTGTGCACTAGCTCTGAGTAATCACTCACTTTTGTTTGGTTTTCTACCGCACTGGAAAATGACAACATTTAACCTGATTTAATCACTACAATAGAGCAAAGTAATGACCATAACATATGTTTTATAAGTCTTTTTCATCATCAATGCTTTCTGAGTTACTCAGCACAAACACACAAACAGTTCATCTTTATTATGTTCCCAGCAACCAACTGCTTTAAATGTAATTTTGTAGAGCACGCGTTTGTGTTAAATGTTAAATGCTCTCTCATATGTTAGTTGGGCTGGATAACAGTATCTGCCAAATTAATAAGTAATGTGTCTGACAACACCATGCTGGAGTTACATGCTTTGGCCACTTCATTTGAGGAATGTTCAGTGAACATAATGATCCTGTGAAATTAGGTGCCATCTAGTGATACTCTTCACATTTCATCATTTTTATAAAACACTGTCTTGACATCCACTTCCGGTCTGAGACCAGCTGGGCTGGTTCGGTACGTGAACCAATGACGTCATCGGTCACAGAAAGAGATCTGCGCATGCGCACAAGTTTTACTGTTTATAAAAGGAGAATTTCGTGAATGAGAAATATGTCAACGCATTTCGTGAACGACTCATAATTTTAAAGACGAAGAGCGATTTGTTGAGGAACACATTACAGCCTCTCACCACACGGGCCGTGAGCGCGCGTCCGCGTGCCCGCGCGCCCCACACAACCGCCGAAGAAGAGACATCCGGGCGCTGAGCGCAGTCAACACAAACACGCACATTTACGATTTAACCCCACTGTCAGTTCGTTTGTTGTGCGACATGGCGGTAAGTACATGTGTTTGATCATCTTTCGCTGTTTATAACATTTAGCGAAAGGTTATTATCGACGGGGAAGTAATTCATTGTCTGCAACATGCAGTCGGAAAAATGGCGGACATACTCACATAGACAGACAGGCATTAATGGAAGGGGCGATTTGAAGCAAGAAGGCTTGTCTGTAACGTAAAATCATCGTGTATCTGAGATTAGATCAGTGTTTATATTTACATACAGACAGCAGCAGCAGCTGATATTGATGGATTATTGTAGTACATACGGTAACTGCTCAAATACTCTGTGACCGATTGTTGTTGTAACGAGTGTATTAATATTATTCACGTAATCGTGATATTTGTACTCAATCAGGCAGTTGACGGCGATTCCGGCACCGGGCTGAAGGGGAAGTCGCAGTCGGACGACGATCGTCGTCGGTTCGGCCCGGAAACCAGTAAGATGTCGCGGAACTCGAAGCACAGCTCGCGGTCCAGGTCGCGCTCAGCGGAGCGGAAGCGCAAATCCGGTAAGACGCGTTTATATCTAACCGTGAGCACATGTGTACATCAGTCAGGGTTAAACCACCATGTGTGTCTGCGTGGAAAAACAGCAGAAAGGAGGTTTGTGACAAGAGAAGCGTCTCATGGACATGACGGCATCTCTACAGAAACCCACCCAGACCTCCAGCAGGAATAATGAAATGAAGTGTTTACAGAATAACTAATAATGTTATTGTTTTGTCTTTTAGGAGACAAGAAGCACAAACGGAGCCGGAGCAGAAGTAAAGAGGTAACTAATCTTAGTGCACTGAACTCCAGTAGATCTAGTTTAACTGGTCATGAGTAATATAACAGCTGGCATTGCTAGTTTTAGATCATGGTAAGTGTGAAGCTGAGAAAGAAAAGAATAAAATGCCAGACTGAGATGAAACCAGTGAGATTATCACATCTAAGCATGTAATGTCATCTTAGATTGTATAAATGTTAAAGATGAAATGTTTGGGAGCTTTTTTAACATCCTGTGTTTAGATCACATGATAACATTTGTATAATAAATTATACTCAGCGTGCTAATGCACGAAGAGACACTCTGAACAGAAGACGCTGCTGACAGATAGCAAAATTATATGCCTACTACCTGCACAGGTAACTATCAGCCATTCAAACTTACTCAAACAGACCTGTCTCTCTCTGTCACACCAGCCCAGTGTTTAATGTTCTTTCAGTCACCAGCTGAGATTTGCAGTTGAAACAGTGGGGGATTTAATACCTGCACATAAGGCCAATATAAAAGATGGACAATGCATAATTTAGCATGGAGATTTTGGTTGTGTAATTTCTTAAGGTCTTAAAGTTTACATGAAACATCATTCACAGCCTGTTTTGCTTTGTAATGTGACATTGCTGAGTGAAATATTACACATGGAAAATATGGTAGGGGTCTTGATTTTAAATAATGATGTGTTAGGATGTAGGATGTAATGATCGTATTGACGTTTGATCAGATAAATTGCCAAGTTTATTTGTAGCTGTACCTGCTAGAAAACGTTTGTTTACCCTTGAGGATCGTGACGTATCCCAATGGTAACATTTGCTATTGTTGCCGGTAACTGATTAGAATTTCAGAAGAACTACATCACCCGCAGCGATCACATCACCTACAACAGCTCTTTACACATTGATTAACTTGTGTGGCCTTATGTTGCAACCGAAATCAAAAAGTTGAGTCAGAGACTGAGCAAGTTGTTACATTTTGATGAAAGATTGCGAAGACGAGCGTTTTTCCAAGTAAATGAGGTTAATTTTGATTTGATGTTCACTTAAATAAGTCTGTAGGTTTGTGCTCATTCACATAATGTTGCTCTCTGGTGAGCAGAGGTCTTATCACCTGGTGCTCATTGACTGCATGTGCTGGTTTCATGCACTGAATGAACTACAGGTGTCACTCTTTGGATGGTGGTGGAGGTTGGAATAGGGCTCATGTAGTCTGAAAAGTTCAGGTGTTTTCTTGTCAAAATACTTGGGAAATTTGTTCTCAGACCAATTTACTAACTCTCTTTGTTGCACTATTTTCCTGAAAGAGACCAATTCTTCTTAAAACAGGTGTGGAAGAGGGACTGTGAGAAAGCTGTGAGGTGTGGATCAGAGGAGCAGGAGTTACCAGAGAAGAGTCGTGATAGACCGTCTGAAGACACAGAGGAGCGGCAGCGTCGCAAAGATAGGAAGTCCTCCAGGTCAAGATCTCACTCCAGAGAGAGGTGATGTTTCATATCTTCTGACGTTTCATATCAGCCAGTTCACATCAGTGTTGTAATTTACAGTCTGTGAATTCATGCTACTGCTCATACAGACGACATCACAATCGGGATAGAAGAAGGTCTGGTTCACGCAGTGGAGACAGGAGGTCGAGGAGTCACGAGAAGAAAAGGCGGGTCAGGTCTCGCTCAGGGTCCCGGGGCAAACACAGACATCACAGCAGAAGTCGCAGCAAGAGCAGGTGGGCAAATTTATGATGTTCTTTCATTTGATTTGTGCAGCTACACATAAAAAAATAAAAGACTTGACGTTCATATTGTCTTCTAGGGAGAGGAAGAAGAGATCAGAAAAAACAAAGAGGAAAAGTCACAGTCGGTCTGTCAGTCCGGTGACATTCAGAGGCAGAAACACGGCCATGGATGCTCAGGAAGCTCTGGCCAGGAGGTGATAAATCATGTTATAACAGTAATATCACCTGTGCCATATCCTATCATATCAGTAATATCACCTGTGCCATCACATTTGTGGCAGTAATATGTTGCCTGTTGTTAGTTACATGTTATGGTAGCGTTGTCATAATTTTTTTATTTACTGTTTAGGAATAAAGGTTTCCATTAAACAGTGACATCTAAAGCTGAAGTTACAAGTAGAGAAACTGAGTTGCTGTCGCTTGTATAACAGTTTAATGCTTTTAGGCTGGAGAGAGCGAAGAAACTTCAGGAGCAGAAAGAAAAGGAAATACTGGAGAAACAGCATCAACAGGAGATGGCAGCGGGTGAGTCACACCGCTAGTGTTCTGATGAGCAGCTACTGTCTGATCCGCTGCATCAGACTTCATATCTGTCTCACTCTTTCTTGTGTTTTACCAGCAGCAGCTCCACTGCTGTGTGATGCGGTCACCGCCGCAGCCGGTCCGGCCCTGAACGTCGCGGCTCTGCTGGCGTCCGGCACACAGGTCACCCCGCAGATCGCCATGGCTGCTCAGATGGCGGCGCTTCAGGCCAAAACGCTGGCAGAGACGGGCATCGCCGTGCCGAGCTACTACAACCCGTCAGCGGTGAACCCCATGAAGTTTGCAGAGCAGGAGAAGAAGAGAAAGATGCTGTGGCAGGGGAAGAAAGATGTGAAGGTACGAGACATGATTTGATGTCCAGTGTAATGAAATCATTACAGTCACATATAAACATTTCTGTTGTTAACAGCAGTACCTGTGATATTCTGTGGTTATTAATACAACAGTAAAATGAATACGAAACAGACTCCTTATGTTTAATAAATATATTAAGAAAGCTTTAACATGTAATGTTATTCATCTTAAATGTCTGTCACTACACATATATATTCATATAGGTTCTTAACATATTCATTCACATTTCAGGACAAGTCACAGACAGCGGAACTTTGGGAGAAGCTAAATTTTGGTAATAAGGACCAAAATGTTAAGTTTCGCAAACTGATGGGCATTAAGGTAAGTGTCTTGTTTGCTCAGTCATTTCTAGATTTCCTGTAACTGTTTGTATGTTCCTCATAATTTGACTGATATGATGTTGTTCACCAGGGGGAAGAGGAAGGAGGGTCATCGGGGGCAGTTGATGAAGAAGGTCTGAAGACGCTGCAGCAGCAGGAGGAGATGTTTCGTAATCTGGATGTTCAGTATGAGATGGCCCGGTCTCAGACGCACACGCAGAGAGGAATGGGGCTCGGCTTCTCCTCAGCGTTCTCCAGGGGCCCGGATGCCGTCTGAGCTCCTGTTCTTCCCAACTCTGTAAATATGGAACAATCCCGGTGTTTGATTTAGCGGCCATGACGCTGGTTTGTAGAGAACGCTGGAACATTAGCTTGAGTAGATATTGGTTTCATCTGATGTGTCTTGTATTCATTCAGCCGTTCCTCCTGCATAAACTCACTGTAAATACAGCTGATCTCTGAAACTGTGTTTGTGATTTCTGCTGGGATTTAGGTTGGATTATAAATGTATGATGGACTGTTTTTGTATTGAAACGGATCTGATACACTGATATTTGAGGTGTTTCAGGTGCATGTGACAGACTAATGTGCGCTCACATTGTTAGCCTAATAAAAAGATACAGGTGGAAGGTCAACAGGTCTGTGTATCTGTTTCTAATAACACTTTACAGATTCCTGATGGACTAAATCTGCCATGGAAGTCTTGGGCAGCTACAGTTGTGTTGAATAAATGAGTGAACACATCTACCATGTCTCACACTAGTGTCTTTCATTGCTTTCAGTGTCTGTCACTGTTGGAAAAAATAAAATGAGAGATTTGTGTCTTTATAATTATTACAAAACTGTTCTGTCTTAGGTTATGAGTTTGTTTTTGTTAAAAATGTACAATTTTGTAAATTTTCAGAACAAGAGTTCAGGAGGATGTCAACTAAAGTCATGACACCTCATAACTACAATAGATTTAAGTGCAGAGGGCTTGCAGAGCACAAATGCAGGAAGGAAGCCAGAGGTTATTTTTAAAGTGAGAAACTTCACCACACCAACTCAACTGTTGTGAAGAAATCACAAATTTAATGAACAGACACCCTGTCCGCTAATCTTCAGCATGTTTTACATGTAACAACCCATTTGGGGGGAAGTGTATGTAAATTCTACTATATTTAAGCTGTACAAGTTCATTTACAGCATCACCACCAGCAAACGTGTAATATTACTGTATTAATAAATACTGTAATTTTGTGTGATCTTGTATATTGTCTAAAGTAAATGGCAAATACCGACATTTCTGTTTGGCTTTCGGCTTCACCAGATACAATAAGACTTGAATTGTAAGGATTTTTATAACTGCAAATGGTGACGTTACACGTTTTTAAAGACTTAGTATGAAATATGTTATTTGGTTGTTATATTTACATTTAAGAGACTAATATTACTGCCATGTTTCCCAATGAAGCTGTTTTTACTGAGCAGATTCTAGATATAAGATCTAATATTGTGGCGGCGCCGTAAACTGTGTTTAACTGTCGTAAAACCCTGACGCCAGTCTCATCACTGATTGGCTGATGTTCCTCACGTGGTCTCTCAGCCAATCAGTGTCCAAACGTCAGAGCGATTTTA
The DNA here is from genome assembly GCA_036877545.1 of Yasuhikotakia modesta. NCBI lineage: Eukaryota > Metazoa > Chordata > Actinopteri > Cypriniformes > Botiidae > Yasuhikotakia > Yasuhikotakia modesta. The sequence continues at coordinate 26,980 of JBAJNP010005835.1, forward strand.
TAAATGCCAGCGTATCAAAAGTCGAAATACATTAAAACGAAATATCATTTAAAAAAGATTATTTTATATTAAAACGGAAAATACGTTTTTGTAAAAGTTGAGTAAGAGATTGTTCTTACACAACTAATTTGGACTAAATTTTCTAACGCTATTAATTGCAATGTACGTCCGGGTTTCTCTTTAATGTTTTAAAGCATTAACTGTTTTGCTTCTTTAATACACAACAGGTTAAAATGATGCAGTGATACTTTATTATAATCGCATTAAACTGCCCATCAGATGTGTCGTTGGTCGCTTTTAACCCCGGGCGGCCCTTCGACCCGTGTGACGTCAGCGGGAGGGTTAAAGATGGCGGAGGTTGATTTTGGAGACGCTGAGCTGTTCGAGCAGCTGGAGAAACACACGCGGTTCACAGACGCTGAAGATCAGGCTGAATATCAGCAGTTTCGACAGACAGCGCAGGCGTGTGAGGAAACGGTGCAGCGCCTGACGGCAGAGAATATCCTTGTTCTGCTGTTGTGTGTGTGTGTGTGTGTGTGTGTGTGTGCGCTGTTGTGTTGTGTGTGTGCGCTGTTGTGTTGTGTGTGTGCGCTGTTGTGTTGTGTGTGTGCGC
>JBAJNP010005836.1:9385-27590 GCA_036877545.1 Yasuhikotakia modesta
CATGCACGCACGCACAAACACACGCACACACACACACACGCATGCACGCATGCACAAACATGCGCACACACACTGTACCACAGATCAGTGCCATTTAATTCTTTTAATTTGATGAGAACTAAAAAATCATTATTGACTTACTGACTTTACAAACAGGCAGGAGAAAAGTACACTGTACACACTGTATGCATCTCACACACTACATAACTCATAAAATTCAATTATAAATGAATTAGTAAAATTGCACAAGAGAAACAAAGTCATAACTAATGGCATAACATGTCACACATATATATATGTATGTGCACATATATATGTGTGAGTGCACATGTGTGTGTGTGTGTGTGTGCATGTGTGCACATATATATGTGTGTGTGCACATATATATGTGTGTGTGCATGTGTGTGTGGGTTGGTACCTGGGATACATCCACTAAAACTCACATCAACATCGTTTAGAACAATAAATTATACATCTTAACTTCTGACCGTTTGATTTATGAGAATTCTCTACTGCTCAAGCAATATTTCAATTCTGCACAGAAACAACAGGTCCACAGTAAATCAATATAAAATCTATCAGTCAGTTATAAATTGGTCAACACTGAGTTCCAGCACAGCTAAAACACAATACAGTTACAGCTATTATATAGTTCAGTGACAGCAAAACACCTGCTCACTTATCTATTGTGTATTATACTGCATCATTTACACATCTGGCAGATACTTTTATCCACAGCAACCTTCAGTGTATCTGGACGTGTTTTAATCAGTCTGTGTTGGGACTCAAAGCTACACTGCTACAGCAAAGAGACATCAGTGTGCTACAGACAACGACTTCTCTTCTACAGTAAATACCCACAATTACCTGAATAAATACCCAGATCACACCACAGCCCCGGCCTCTGAACTACTTCTGCCAGGCTGCACACCTTCTCACAACCAGCTGAGATCCTCGTAGCCGCAGCTCCTGACCTGAATTAATGAGCAGCTTCCAAACCCATCCATCACAGCTGATCTCCTGCACCGCCTCACGTCTGTAAATGAGCACTTACTCTGGGCAGAACCGGAGCCGGTCTAAGTGGAACCGCTGGCACTCGCCGGCTGCTGTGAGCCAAACAGCTCCAGATGGCTAAACTCAGAGTCTGAGCAGGTAGCAGAAAAGCCATTAGAAGATCTTGACGGGATGCTGGGTGGAGAGTTGTTTTATACTATGGCCTGCGTCCGACAGGCGGTACTGCAGGCAGGAGAGATGCTCGAAGTGAACATCTGTTTTTTTATTTGTTTAGGGCCGTGTCTGCAGGAGAAAGGCGTCTGTCTATGGCACAGGCCTGGATGACTTCCACCCTGTTTCTGGCAGAGATGCTGTGAGGAGAAGCAGCTCACAGACGGAGGCCGTGGCATTTACTTCTGACAGATGAGTTCTCCACCTTTCACACGTCCTCCGTTCAGTTCAGTATGAGACGCCAGTCAGCAAGATCTGAGACGTGAAGATGTCTGACTTTTTTCTTCCATAAATGACGGTTGTGGAAGAAAATAAGACTTTTCGTCGATTAAAGCAAAGCTGTGTCTGCTTGAGAATAAAAAGTGTTGAAATCACACACATACACAATCGTACACATACTGTGTGCAGCAGTTGATACACAGCAGCAGTGGATTAGCATTAGCAGAGATGCTGGGACGGCTGTCACAACAACAGGAAGCAGCGTGTGTTTGTACCAGCACAACATTCCTGTATGAAATCACAGTAATATAAGCCATCAGGAGCACGACTGTCAACACGCCACAGGCATCACAACTGGCCTGAAATCAGCCTGAAGCAGGACTGAAGCACGCAGAGGTTTCTATAACAGGCCTCAGAACAGTTCAGTGGCACACAGACGCTGGCTTAATGGTTCCCAAGGCACACGTTCAAAAACAGTTAGAGCTTTATAATGCCTATAAACTGGGTGTACCTGGACTTTTCTGTTCTGAGGCTTTACTGAGACAGCCTGGCCCAAATTCTCCTTAAGCTGGTGGCTGATGTGAAAGTCTTAACTGATCACACTGAGAGAAAACAATCCAACCGCGGAGCTCCTCACAGCCCCGTATGAAGCACTGCTTGTGACAGGGAGCTTGTCATTCAACATACCATTGATATCTGCACCACACGCAGCTAATGGTAGTATTTAATAATGCTGGATGCTGATTGGTCAGTTTACATGCCAGGGAGTCTATCTGACTGCATATAATGACAAATATTAAAACTGAGATCAGATTTATTACCTAGAAACTATTCTGCAAAAGCTAGAAAAGCACCTGAAGAAATTAAAATTCTGTGCATCTGTGACCTTTAGCCAAACGCTTACAGCACATCTACTCAGAAAACTTCATAAACTGATTTAAGTTAAGAATTAGCTGGACTAACTGTTGAAGGTCATGTTTCCTCATGCATGGATTTATAAGATTTAATTGATAAAAAAATGAAATTAAATGTAGTCCAGACATCACAGTTAAAATGAAGGAGACAAGCTTCACTTCACTGAACATTCTGCCCAACTGATCAATAAATCTCTCAATACTGAAATATACAGTTAAAAGGATCTAAAACATCTAAGTAAAAAATTAAAATTACTTTTGTTACATAAAAGGCTATTTGTTTGTGGTGCATATTTTAAAGCTATGAAGAAATTAGCAACATGCTAATAAAAATCTCTTATGGTAACAACTGTGAGTCTTGTATAGTAGTTTTATGGTCCAGATGATGTAAAGAGCTGCTTCCTATGTGGAAAATCTTGAACTACTTATGATTTTTTAGGGGTTTAAAGTCAGTTTTATATGTTGAAAATACTGAAATCACACATTTTAGCTCATCTAGCTAGCATTGTTGTAAGCGACTAAACCTGAATCCTTAAATCATGAAATGAAATCATCACATCCTAACAATAAAGACAAAAGGTGAAAATACGGTGTGATTCTCTTACCTGGTCGTCGTAGCGATATGTGAGGTACTGTTCTCCTGTCGTGTCCTCTAGAAAACTGCCTTGTGGAGACAGTGCAAACTCAGGCAGGAAATAGGCGCTCTGTGTTTGACCTCTGACCCCCTGTGAAACAGAACCACAGTAACCACATTATCCAGTTAAATTGTTAGAAGCTCACCAGTAACATTTCAGACATCTGCATGTTATCATGCCCAAACATCAATGTTTATACTGTAAATACAACTGCAAGCTTATACTGCAATATTTCTTGTCCTTGAAAGATTATTTTCTAAAAGCAGTGTGTTAATATCGACATCTAACAGCCTGTTACACACACTCAGTTCTCTAATAATCTACTGTAAAACATTTTAACACACCGTGTAAAAATGCAACATATTTCTCAATTTCTGCTGCTATACTATACAGAATATTCATCAAAACAAACACACTGACTGTGATTGAGATTCAACCAGTATTTTTTTCAGTATTAATTCCACCCTGTTTGTCTCTGTCACTGACTATCCTGTGGAAGATGAAGAATTCTGGGAGAAATGAACACGCACATCAAGAGGCCGTTGCTGTGCATGTTAGTGCTAAACCCACAGCACAGAAAGTTTCTCTGCCTTTGAATTCTCATTTGATTTAGAAGCTTTATAGAGGAAGATTATCTACAGCTCAAATCCTGAGCATTCACAGCAGCGAGTGTTTGCGGCGCTAAAGCCTGTTCACAGGAGAAACTGGTGACAGTTAGAAAAAACTTATGCTAGTAAAGCAAAGCTATAAAAACACATAAAGCTCCTGAAAAATATGAAATGAGTTTTTTTTCTTTTTGCACTAAAGAGGCAACTAATAATGAGTGTGTGACTTCCTAGCAACACTCATCTGCTGTTAAAGGTGTCATTTCACCTGAGCTCTGGCAGTGTCTGCACCACAACACTGAAGACCTCTTACACCATAACCAGCAGTGAAGTTTGACACACAGTCACCTGAGCAGCACGTCTGAGTTCTTCATCCTCACCATCACTGACAGACAACTGGATGAACCTGCTGTCTGTGGCAGGATGGGCACAAATCTGCATTATGGTTTTTGATTGGGAAGTTAAAGAGGTTCTTACTGCTGAGTTTGATTTAAAATGACAGGAAACAGTATTTACTGAACTAAAAACACATACAGTAAACATTAATATTTTAATATAGATGTAATAGTTCCTTTAATCATTTATCTACCATTTGAGTATTTTTGTTGTTTTCAATCATTTGTATTTTAAAATCTAATTGAATGGGTAAAAACTGCACAATGCTTACAGTTAAGCTGTATCTATTCTGTATCCTGTTATCTACCTCATTAATATTCAGGATTTAATTAATGCTTTTAAATAAATATTGTGTAACTGAATGCTGTACAACCCAGTGTGTACATTTAGACTTCAGCAGTCTGTGTGAACGCTTCCACCCAGACTGCTTCCAGTCTAAACAAGACTAGCATGTCACCTGTCCTGTCTCCCCGGACCCTGTAATCCCCCCGCCATCTGTGTCCCCACAACACACATTGTTCAGGTTCTTATTTTAGCAGGGGACATCTTATAGAATTTCCCTATGGTGTCCCAATCCAGCACAAGGGGCCAATCAAATGCACATTTACACTCTCTGCCGTATGTGTGTATCAAAGATTGTGACTCACCATCAACACTGGAAATGAAGGAGCCCTTGAAAACACTGTACAGTAGAAAATTGCCCTGCTAGAGCAAAAATAACATCATCTATATGGGTACCAGGAATTAAATTTACTATGTAACCAAGAATAGAGAGAGTGGAGGAGGTTTTCAGAGCTGTGAAGATCTTTACAATCTGACATATGATCCGTTTAAGTGCCCTAACCAGGAACAAAACAATATTTAAATGGCCAAGGGTCTCAAATGACCCTTTAAAGAAACATTACAAGTGTCGCTTCTGTCTCTGTAAACAACTCAAACTCTTAGTGGTGTTAATGCTGAGCTGTTTCTTCTATCTAATGTAGAACCACATCTGCATCATTAAACCGTTATTTGTACTGGTTTTGGTGGGGCAGGAGGCGCGTGACTGGGTTTCGTTCAGCTTATCACTGTGTACAAGCTCATTACTGCAGGCTCAGCTCATATCCACTGGCATTTATACGACTGGCACAGGTGTGCTTTATATGTGCCAAAAGATGTTTCATCAGGCACTCCATTAGGGAACTGTAGATACATTGTCTCAGCAGGGGCCAAGAGCCCAGAAGAGCCAAATAAGTGCAGGACTGAGTCCACATCCGTGCCGTGAGCTCTAACCTCACAGAGTGAAAGATCCGGCCAGAGGAATGCCACCAAAATGAGTGAACTCAGCAGCTCTGCCTCTGCTCAGACCAAACTAGCCTGAGATGAGCTTCTGACTTTTATTGTTCAGAGGTAAAGTTCAGTCTGAGGTAAATCTGATGATCTCGAACATCCAGCGTGGGTCTCTGTTAAAACAGGGCAGGTTAACATCTGGGCATGCCAACATTCCAGCCTTCTGAAGTCAGGGGCACAATAAAGGTTCAGTATTTGCTCTGAGTGTACACATCTACTCTATATGGGCGGTAAAAACAACCTCCACATCTGCATCACACAGCCTTCCTGTTAGCTCAACTAGTAGAGCATTGCGTTATCACCGCAAAGGTTGTAGTTTCGATCCCAGGGGAAGGCAAGTCCTGATAAAAATATGTGTACCTGTAAGTTGCTTTGGATAAAAGCATCTGCCAAATGAATAAAAGTAAATGGGGCATTTATGCTATTGACTTTCATTTAAACAGAACAGGCTCTGGTCTCTCGGTCGGGTGTTACGCCTGATCAAACTAAGCTAGTGGGATCCCACTGAGGGAGAGACCCTGTATGGAGGACCATATTTTAGCCCTTACAAACCCCAGGACACTTTTAACACACTGAGGAGTGACGTTTATTGCTGCTCTGCTCATTACATACTGAGTGTCAGAAAACAAACTAAATATAGTCGCCTTAAAACCAGAACGCAACACATTTTAGCAGTGGTTGGCTTTGCATGTTAAAGTAAACTATAAAAATGCAGCTGTAACTGTAAATGTTGGGCTGGTCCAGTGCTAAACTGGAATGTTATCACTTCATGCTAGCAAGGTGGAGCAGTTCCTATACCAGACAGTAATTCCACAGAAACCAGCTAGTAAAAACATGTCAGATAGTGTTTGTGTCTTCTGTTGTTGCCCATGTTTCTCAAGTTTTTATTTTAGTAGGATCTTAAGAGGTTGGTCCAGCTACCTTCTGTCACTCTGGGTGTGAGGCAGCATTTATATTTATGTTTAGCACTTTGGTTAAAACAGCTGGTAAGTTCTTGTGACAACAACATCATCCACCCACCTGCTGATGAAGCCAGTGACAGATAATGCAAATGAATCCATGTAAACTCAGCATGTCGCAGCCTCTTTGAGAATATTGTAATCAGTGTGATCAGAACAGCCGTGGGGGTTGAGTTTGCTGCCTCCGGCCTCACTTTCACATCGCTAAAGTCGCTGGTATGTAGGGATTTAATAGTTCAGAGATCCAAATTAAATCTTCTTTTATGAGTTCCTGGCATCAGACCGACAGATTTGCATGGCCAGAGGTACAAACCTCACTGTGCCAGTTGGATAACTAAAACTTTTTAGCCCACAACATCACACTCTGCAGGTTCTGTGATTTCCATGAACTGAAGTTGTAACAGCAGTGATGACACAGTCACACCCCTTAGGGAAGAGAAACTTCAGGGCTACAGAGAAATCAGGTTCACTGTGTTTCATTAGCCTCTGGTGTGGGACTGTTTGGCTGTTCCACCCCCAGGCTGTTCAGCAGACGCAGGTGTTAGAAGACTGTGCCAGGCAGGCATTTGATCTCATTATGGAAGCAGTTTTTTATTCTCTCTAGCAGGTCAAGCAGAATAACTATTCTTTTATTGTTGCAGTCCTGACAGAAGGAACTGTGCTATTGCTGAGGTCCTGGACTTTACATCTCACAGGCCAAATCTGTTCTAAGATTAAAATTCTAAGCGTCTCAATTAAACAACATGTGACAGCCGTTCCCAGTTGGACAATCAATGTCATTTTCTTTGTCTTGTTCTGAATGTTGTTAGAATGTTTTCAGAATGTTCTGAAGGCACTTTAGTTAGTGAGTGCTCAAGAGGAGGGGTGTGTGTTGTAGGTGCTTTTTTATACAAATGTGATGAATGTACTTTAATCATTCCAGAGTGTTTTTGAGTAAATAAGATAAAGCTCAGCAGATACCAAACACACACACACACACACACACACAAACACACGCACAAACACACACACGCACACACACACACACACACACACAAACAGACACACACACACACACAAACAGACACACACACAAACAGACACAAACACATGGACACACAGACACACACACATGGACACACAGACACACACACATACACACGCACACACACATACACATGGACACACACACGGACACACACACGGACACACACACGGACACACACACGGACACACACACAGACACACACACAGACACACACGGACACACACGGACACACACGGACACACACACGGACACAAACTCAAAAGTCAATTAAACACAGCATGCTAATACAATCCAGTGGTACTGTAAGACATGAAGGCTTTTCAATAACAGCCCAGATTCACAACAGGCTGTGCACAGCACTGAGGTGACACACTGAGGTTGCCAGATCCATTCATGTCAGACATTTTGGCTAATCCATTTCTATAATTAGCTGCACTTTTGGTGTGTGTAAAACACCACACATCTTAACACTGAGTCTTAAGCTATACTTAAGCTATACTGGTAAAGGTCTTGTGTATTACTAAAGTTCTGAAACAGTAACAGGACTTCAGGACAATAATCCTGAAGATGACGACACTGGTGACCACCTGCCTGCTGAGAGAGGTCAGAGGGGTTTTTGAGGTGTCCAGCTGACCTGCTGCATGAAGGTCAGGTTAATATGTGGATCTGCTGACAGCTGTTGCTGTTCTATTTGGGTTCCTGGCCACAGCAGTTCTCAACCATAACATAGAACAATCACTGATTTCTTTTGTGATGACATAGGCTCTGTTCCAGAACCCAGTAAGCTGCCTAAATGGACAGCATTTTAATCAGAGTCAGAATCAGAACGGGTTGCATTGCCAACTGTGCTTGCTTGCACACACGAGAACTTTCTACACTTATAGAAGCCTCCAGTACACACACTCAGGACAATGACAAGACATTTGATGACAACAGTTCACAGCAGAGCAAGAAAATGGTAAAAATAACAGAAATAATAAAAAGGAGACATTGTACTCTGTGAATCTACATATGCACGACGTGACATAATGTACAGTGTAAGTGATGATATATACAGAAAATGTTAACATGTAAGATTTCATTTACACAAATGATGAGGACAGAGAAATACTGTAGCTGTGGAGCAGTAACCTGTTGTTGTCCTGACTGAAGGTTCTGGTATTCAGCGCTCTGAGGACAGCAGTTTTATACTGTAAACAATACAGCTGTTCTGTAAAGTACACACACAGTATCATGTTTCCTGTGCAGAGAAAACAATCCCATAATTCATGTGTCAAGATCAGTAAAAACCTCCATTCATGATCAAGAATGAAGCATTGATTGGAGATTATTTATACAATAAACAAATAATAAATACTTAAAGCTAAACACTGTTACTATAATGGCTCACATCAGACTATGTTACACCAGATTTGAAATCTGACATCTTTGCTCATGGGAAGTTTTAATATTTTGAGTTTATGCATAATTTCAAGTGACTCATCAGTTTGGAGGCACAGAAAATGACATCATCATGACACTGATTGGCTGATGGCAACACCAGGATGTCCCGAGTCCCAAAACCTTCACCAGCGATTATCCTCAGCCGAGACGTGAGGGGCAGCAGACAGGGAAAAATATAAGTTCATTTCCCACTTTTACACACCCTCAGAAAAGGCACTCAGACACTGGATAAAGATGCTTTTTAGGTTCTTATGGGGTCTTCTGGGCTGATCTGATCTGATCCACCTCAGTTTAAAGACTGATCTGATCTGATCCACCTCAGTTTAAAGACTGATCTGATCTGATCTGATCCACCTCAGTTTAAAGACTGATCTGATCTGATCCACCTCAGTTTAAAGACTAATCTGATCTGATCCACCTCAGTTTAAAGACTGATCTGATTCTGTGTAATAACTTTTGTTTTATAATCTTTTTACACATTTAAACGTACATTAACATCATAATAATATGCAATCATTATGCAAATGGATGTCACATTTCATCAACATTAAACAGTAAATATAAATGTAACAAAATTCAAACAAATGTCATATGTGGCTTCTGCAGTGTACAGATGTTTTTGTTATGCTGCTAACATTTAATTGGTTGCAGTTTACAGTTTGTCATTATTCTGATTAAATAAATTAGTATTAGACATAAGACAGGACACATATGTATTTTTAAAAAATGCCTCAGAAATTATTTTCAGGTAGCAAATATAAGAAGCATTCCTGTGAATATTTATTACATTATAGCTTTGAATCTTGTCTACAATATTGTACAATATTTTTTCTTTTAACAGTCCAAAACAAAAACATGTCATGTCAGCCCTGCTGTTATATTTAAATTGATATTACCAGAGTACATGTCTCTTAATATAGTCGACCCCTGTCAGAGGGCAGGAACTCAAATTCAACTGTGTTGAAGTGGAGAAAGAAAATGGAGAAACCAGACTTCACCAGCAGAGCCAGTTTTATATATAATAAACTCAATATTAAAAATGCACCCCCACAGCTCACCTGGAAATCACCTCTGTCTCAGAGCTGAAGCTGTGAAGCTGTGAGAGGACAGCTGTCTGTGTAAGGCAGCGCACCGGTCAGGAAACGGAGAGACCGTATTTAACTGTATTCATCTTTAACAAAACAATGATTGAATGCATTTATTTACCTGTTGCTCCAAACCTTTGTTTAAAGTTTCTACAGTTAAATCATGAATACTTTGACTTGAAGGAGTCTAAAATCAGCCCAAGATAACTCCACACTTCCTCTCTTCCACTCACTCATGACACAGCCTCCTCTACTCTTAACCTCCTTAACAGTTAACAGTTCTTATCACCAGCGCTAACCGTACCACATCTGACTCAACCCTGACCAAAGCTGTTCTGTTTCTAATCACACCCCTTCACATGTCACCTTAACACTACTCCACCTCGACTGACTCCGCCCCCACCTCAGATAAAGCCCCGCCCTCCCTTTAAAGATCTCAAATCCCACTTCCACAGCCGGTGGGAAAAGCACAGCCTTGCCTCCGCAGGAAGTTCAGGATTTACCGCTAAGCATTTAATGGTCCTTACATCCATAACTCACACTTGTCCGTACCACCCAAAATAAAGGGGGACTCTAGAGGGGCAGAGGCAGCAGATTTAGTCCCTGTTTAATCTGCACCATGTATGAAGTCAACATTAAACAGAATGGAACCAATTTCACCTTGTAATGACAATTTTCCATGTGAACAAATACAACACTAATCAATTTCTATCATTTATTACACTTTATCTTAAAACAAGACTGTTTTAAGCAATACTATGAGATAAAAGAAGTTGTAAAAAGTTGTTGTTTAGTTGTAAAAGCGATTGATTGTTCTACAACAACGATTTGTTGGGAAATACAGTTTGTGACTGTGTGTTACAGTATGAGAAACTATGAGAACCTACTGTTACATTAAAAAAGTTTTTTGCTGTTTTAATTACAACCCAACGCTGTTTCTCAGGTTCTTGTAACTATAACATATGAGGCGCGCATGTGCACTTACGTACGTCTGTTAAAAACATCAACATAAATCCTTAAACCTGAGCAGGATCAGCTACACAATAAAACATTCCAGTTTGAGAGGTGAATGATCTTGTTTGCTAACAGACAGAACTGAGGGGCAGGACTGTAACACAGGACAGATGACATGTCAATCCAAACTCTACTCATGATCTGATTGTGTCATAAAAAGCAGATGTTTGTGGAGGACAGCAGCGACAGACGGCGTGTGGTCCGCTGACATTGAGCCGAGCTGTACATCAGACATATGCAGACCCAGAAGATAGTGGAGGCATCTCAGTGAAGCAGAGACTGCAGCAGAGCACACAGTTTAATCCAGTCACAACTTACATGAAATATGTGTGAGGATTAAACATCATTTACAACTTTTTAACTTTGTCGTCCTAACAAACATTTGCTATAAAGGAGCTTTTGTGGGTTCTGTGTGCTGGTAACGCTGGTTCTAGATCAAGTTCTTTTAGCATTAATGTCTGTGTTTACTTTCCTGCCCACAAGAATCTGCATGAATCTGAGAAAAGCAGGTTTCTGGTTTGAAATGCTCTCTGTTTTCCATAAATGACTCTAAAACTGTAAAACTGTCCGTTCTTAAATCCACGTAGTTTCTGCTCATGCTGAATAGAGTGATTAACTTTCTCAGGCAGATATTTACTGCTAAATTTATGTCATCACAGGAAAAAGCAGCTCCAATGATGTCACACATGAAACTCCCCCTGCTTCTGCTAACATGCGTTTACATTATTTTCTCAGATCTGATATCGGTGATTGGTGACGGTGATTTGGGTAACAGTAAACCAGCAGCAATGAAAAAATCTAGTTAACCTCTTCATACCGTTAATAAATGAGACTGTAGCTGTTTCTCAGTAATATTAAAAATATTAGCCAATTTCAAAATATTATTTCAGGAAGGACAGAGGAGTGACAGCAGAAGAAAGGGAAATGACCCTAATCTAAAATGATAACATTTGAAAATGTTATGAAATGTTATGTAAATGTTATGTAATTTTGAAAACTTTATGAGGAGTTATTTGCTCCTTAACAGTAAAACCCATAAAACACACATAATGCCTCCCTGTATATCAGAAGCAGCAATAATTGTGACCGACTCGACCCATTAATGGCTTCATTAAATATGTGACAGACCTCAGTGTCAAGAGTCTGTGTGTTATGTGGGGGGCTTCCATCCAGCTGATTAGCAGTGAGAAGCGTTTCTGTTTACATAATAACTGTCCATGAAAGAGCCTTTCAGCTCAACTCACCAGAGACTGAGGGGGAAAGAGCGAGAGAGGCACACACAAACAGAGAGAGAGAGAATTCATGAGGAGCAGTATATGTCAAAAGAGCTCCTTTCAATTCTGCCTTTCAGAATGTGCCACTATTCAGAACTGATTTATTTGCTCTTCACCTGCTGAATGTAGGTCTGCGGTCTTATTGTAAATGATGAACTGGTGCACAAGAATAACAATGACTGTCTTTATAATTGTTGTAGATTTATCACGAAGATATTGCACCACCTCTAACCTCACCTTTTGTCTCTAAAATGACTTTATATTTAGGTATTTTTGAATCACATGGCTACATTCTTAATGTGAAGCCAATTTTTCATGATTCACTAAATTCTTGATATATAAAATCATTTTTGATAGTTATGTGAGCCGAGAGATTGAATGCAAGTTTGTTAGTAAGCGATTCTATGACATCAGGCTCAGGGTAACAATTATTGAGTAAAACTTTTTAATAACACGTCTGATCTCAAGATTTATACAGCATATCCTGTGTGGATGGATTTAGAACTGGAACCATTAGTTCCACTTCAGCAGTTCTTTGTGTCTGTATGGAACAGTTCTTCAGCTTCATGTAGGACCCAAATTAAGCTCAGATTGATTGATGACTGAACTGAACTCTGGGATATGTGACAGAGCAACACATCTGAATCTGTAAAACTGTAAGTGCTGCTGTGTATTTATGGCTGTGTGGGGATAGTTACTGTAACACACAGCCTCTTCACTACAAACTACAGGTCAAAAGGTTCATGTGTTAATAAAAGCTTATTATACACACCTACATTACTTCAGTAGATGCAGAGTAAATATTTCTGCTGCTAATACAGGCAGCTTATCAGATCAAATTCAACCTTTTAACATTCTTTCACACTTTAAAGTTATTTTCACATTTAAATAAATATTCCATAGTGCACTAAACTCCAGGCAAACTTTGGCATATAGCAAGTGTTAAATTGTCTTCCTTTACTGTGTTTTCACTGTAAAATAAGTGTCTGAGAGTAAATTTATAATGTTTAATATATTATAATTTCTCTCTGTGACCATGAGATTTAAAAAAACGCAAAAACACTTCTAAAAAATAACCGTTTATGGTGTTTATGACTGAGATTAAAGTCACTGAAATTGCTCTGAAGATTTACAGTTTTTGTTTGATAAAAAAAGGCCAATGTGTAATATTTTACACCTTTTAAACACAAAATAAAACAATGGTTAAATATAAAAGCATGAAACACACAGTGTCTTGTAATGACAGGCCCTGCGCTGCACCAACATGTACGATTTTCTTTGTCTCGTGTCTTAAAGTACAAAGCAAGAAAAGTTAAAATACTGTCAAATACTTGGAGGAGATCTTGAATATCTCAAAATGTCTTTTAGTCACGATACCTCAGTCAGTTTGTGAATAATTTAAACACTGAAGTATGACACATTCACCAAGTTTTCTCTGTGATGTATCAAAACCAGCATCGAGACTTTCTACAGTTCTAAGATCAGAGGTATGTTTTTAAACCAGTGCAGCATGACTGAGAAGTTTATCAGACCGTAAACCTTTGATGGCAGCTTAGGGTTTGCTGTTTGTAAAACTTTTGTGAACACTGAACACGGGAAGAGACGTCTGACTGAAACGTAAAGTGACCAATCAGAGCTTGTTTTGTTATTATGTGCCGCTGGGGGGGGATTATCAGACTACAATAATAAACTATGTGAAAGAATAAAGTTCAACAGCAGAAAATATGCAGTTATTTTCTGCTTATTTATAATATGAGACAGTTGAAGTACAGCACTGTGAAACAACTGTGTCCCCTTAGTAACCCTTAGTAAAATTAGCCAATCAGATTAGCCCTTAGTAAATCGACATAGTCTTTACTTTTTTTGTAATATGTATTAGATGGTTAGTGAACAGACTGCAGTCATGTCAGTTGACACAATAAAACTAAATGAAATGGATCCAAACGTCCCGTGTGTGTTCATATGATTAAAATAAAGAAATGTACAACACTGCAGTAGAGAGTAATCACAGATACAAGAACATGACCATTCATTCATTAACAGACTGTATCTGCATAAATGCAGCATGTGTGTATTAAGAGCAACATAAACATTCAAGTATCAGTTAAAAATGAATCATTTACACAACCAAAGCTACAGCTAATAGACTGTAAACCAAAGTATTTACAGATGCTGTTTATAAATGAATCAGAGCAGTAAAATGCACATTTTTAACATGGCTGAGTAAAAAAGCTTTGAGGTCACTGTAACACGCTTGTCTGATTATCCCCAACAACCAAACGTACAGACATACAAGCTCACGCTGCACAGACACTCAAACACACACAAGCTCTGAGTTCCTGAGGCTTACAGTGATGAGGCGGCCTGGAGCCAGTGTTTCTGTCAGCTGTTCAAACAGTCTGCCCAGCCACAATACAGCCACACTGAGGAGAAACGCTTTATAGCTCTGCCCAACACAGAAAACACCATTACACTCACCAACAATATACCAGACACACACTCTGTTACACGTACACACTGCTAATCCACAAAAAGAACAATTAGAATTAAAATCCATCATCTGAGCTGTTTTACATTTCTGTCAGCTGAATAGAGGAACGATTTCCAAGAAAAACTTGAAATCTGACTATTTTCACAATCAAATGGAGAAATCACATGTGTGACTGCAGTCAGTTTGGCTGCATGCTCTCATTGTGTTATTGGTGTGACATGTTAACGCAAGATAGAGTTTCAGCATTCAGGCTTCTACTTCTTGTTGTGTTAAGTTAGCAACATGAGATGAACGCTTTCCTGGCATATTTTTAGATCTGTTAGAAAGGCAAACAAGGTTGTTTAGTGTTGAACTGACATGCTCAGTGTCCTGCTGTGTCTGCGCTGGAAACTGGTGTAAGTGCAGCTACAACTGGGTTTTTGGACACTTTTTGGACACTGTTTTGATCGCCCTCATGTGTGAAGATGCAAAGAGTGTCACGAACACATCCTGTGAGCTGCGATGCACTGCAGCTACTGACTTCTGAAGTCAACAGTTTGTGTGAGAGGTTTGTGTGAGACTTCTAACTTCTAACTATCTAATAAATAAGATAAGAGATTATATCCACACATCTCAATATGTTAAAATAACATCTCATTTAAATGTTGTGTTTTGGATTACAGAAATGTAATTGTGTACATTATCCCTCACTTAAAACATGAGTACATGTCAGGATTGTCAGTGATTAACTACTTACATTTAAACAATGTTTGTTATATAAAGCTATGGCAGAAAACTTACATATAAAATCACAAACATGTCACATGAGGATCTGTTTCTGTGTGTTTGGTTTAGTTCAGGTCAGTCTTACTGCAACAGCAAATAATGATCTCTACAATTTCCCAATTCCCACACTCCTATAATTCCCTGTTTTCCCTTTACTGTTTACACTACAGCCCAAATAGCAAGTTACACGTCTCAATGTGATTTGATGGAAAGAGCACATTGCAATATATTTCCTGTCTGTTAAAAGCAAGATAAAACAATAGAGCCATTTACCCGTCCGCCCACAGTGCGATCCGTCACTGTAGCGTTTCTGAATCTGAATTTTCACTTGGACGGGTGAAAAATGGAAAAAGTGAAAGCAGACTTAACCGAGAAGAGGGTGACATTGAAAGAAAGAGCACAAGTGGCTTCAATTGAGCACTTGAGAATATATTAATACTGCTGAAAACACAATACAATAAAAAGCAATCAGGCATGAGGTTAATCCAACATCTGCTTGTCATAATCTGTGGTGTAAAACAAGCAAGATTTACTGTTTCAAAATCCACTCTGTCCTGCAATTGTTGACTGTGCACTCAGTTAACCTCTGAGCTTCTGCTTTGTGTTGGGCTTAGAAAACAGTATCCTCAGATTTGGAAAAGAAGAACCTAGTTGAGGTCGATACCAAGTAAAAACATTTCCAGCAGCGAGAGTTTAAGAAGAACAGTGTTGAAATAAGAGGCTGAAATAACTTCAGACCAACACTTCACACGCTGTACTGTAGCTGCAATTCATGCAACCTCCCTTTCAAGAGTCAGTTTGTTCTGAAATGCCTCGCAGCGCCGGACGAGTGCAGATGCGCTGCAGTCTCAGCTTTGCCACAGGAGGCGCTACAGTGTGTCTTACTCTACCATTCTTTTTCTCTGGCAGGTCTCAAAAGCTGTCATGATGGAGCAATAATTTAACACAATCGCAAGTTAGTTGATGTGAGTTCATCACTTGAAATGTTCTCAGCTAGTTACGTAACAGTGACACATTCACTCTCATCATCTTGACATCTGATGATAATAACCAACATTTGCTGTGAGTGATAGAGCTCTGGGCAGCAGTGTCTACAGCAGTGTTATAAAACCAAACTTCTGGTGAAACAGGATTTGTGTGTGTGAGTGTGTGTGTGTGAGCGTGTGTGTGTGAGTGTGTGTGTGTGAGCGTGTGTGTGTGTGTGAGCGTGTGTGTGTGTGAGGTGATGTGGGAGAGCAGTGAAAACACCTGTTTGCCTCTCTGAGCTGAAGCTCTTGGCTCTTTAAAGACTTCCAGTGGCGGTTCCCACACCAGCATAAATCAAACCAAGTGTTTACCCACAGAACAAATATTATTGTGAAGGATTACTGCACAGAGCTTTAATGGACTCTGGATAAATGCACATCAAATTTCAATTTAGAGTCTGTTCCTCTTAAGATGGATGTGTGGAACACCTGCTTCACTGCAGCAGATATGAAACGATAGCTTATGTGAATCTGTACAGCACAGTCAATGCTGAGTGAATAGTCACAAACTCACTTTCAGCTGCACTAGACTGATCTGCACATATCACTGTGGGGTAAAAAACACAATACTTTAAATGTTCTACTTGTTTCTGCTCCAGCACCGGTGCTGCCCAGCAGCTCTCACACGCTCTGGTGTTTTATAGGAACCACATCAGCCAAACAGTGTTTGAATGGAAAAGGAGCTTGACGTGGCAACTGTAACTCAATCCCAGAATGCACTGCAGCTTCCTGCTCTCCAACTTCCATCTCTGTTTCATTCAGTCTCAGCAGAACCCCACAAAGAAGCACTTAGGTTTCAGTTGCGGTTATTCATGTAGCAGCACACAGGACAAAGACATTCGGCCCCTTCAGGTGATGGCTCTGCGGTGTAAATTGCCGTTATCGAGTGGCCTATTGTAACGGATTAGGCTGGCATCCACACTCTTGCCAGCTCTTCCATTAAGTTCCACACCGGCCTCTATATATAACTGCACCGCTGAGTCCAGTTTCTATCAAAAACGAGACAGCATTCAGCCGCTCCCAGTGGAGGTGCGATTGAGTGCGTGACATCGGGGCTGGATGAGAATACTGATGGGAAAGATGCCGGCTTCTCTCTGGTCATGATGTCTGGCAGACTTGAGCAGAATTTTGAGCTGATCTGCTGTTAATAACCACAGCTGAACCATGTGACTCTTTCACAGCAAACACCATTTAATCTTCAGACATATCACTAATCCATGCCAATTTCTGATCTTATCAATAATACACTATAAACCAGGCGGTGTTATTGTGGTTAATTGTGATGGTTGTGATGACTTGCTCCATGAAGAGAAGGTTTAATTATCATACCTGAATCATGGATGTTAGCATCACCATCAACCCGATCCAGGATACAGGCAAAACCCAGAGCTCCATCTTTAAATCCTGATCCAGTCCTGCCTGCTGTCAGTTACCAGCCTGAGGACACAGACACATTCACTTTAAACACGGATCAACACACCAGAGCTCAAAACAATTCATCTCATTATATCAGTGGATGTCTCGCATTCAACATTTCAGCAACGGTCTCTGACTGACTCCATCACTGTGTGTTGATGTTGAGAGTAAAATGCTTGAATTGCATGAATACGCCTTTCTCGGCTATTTCTCATGCATAATGCAGCAGCAGTGATAATGCAGTGTGTTATCGTGTGGATCAGTGCTCTGCAGCAGTGCTCATATGATAATGCAGTGTGTTATCGTGTGGATCAGTGCTCTGCAGCAGTGCTGATATGATAATGCAGTGTGTTATCGTGTGGATCAGTGCTCTGCAGCAGTGCT
>JBAJNP010005837.1:0-27587 GCA_036877545.1 Yasuhikotakia modesta
GCTAGAAAACATTTCATATGTGTGACATATGTATTTAATGTTTATATATTCACTGCTTATTGTGGCATTAGGTAACTGTTGACATGGCATATTTATGCATGTGTAAATATATTGTTTTCTTGATACTTTTATTCATGATCTGTGCAAAATAAAAAAAATTGCCTCTTAATAGATAACCTACCCTGTACTGCACTTATTTCTTAACATGGACCTGTCAACCATGTTTAAAGGAAGGGTAAGCAGTTTTGGAAAGCAACCAAACATAAAGAATAAGATTCCACTCTACAAAGCTACCTGCAACACATGAATGCAGGCACAACGTGATAGCAAAGTAGGACATCTAGGCCTTCCACGGACAATATATATTTACATAAATACATTTAGACCACTTAGTGACTGCTATTAGGATGTGAGGAGACTTTCAACCAGTATAACAAAAACTATTTCTGGGGGAAAAAAATCACATAGCCTGCCTTTAAAAAACACAAAGTTTATAAACTCAAAGTAACTTACAATTTTATAATTTAAACAGAGATGGCAATAGAGCCAAAAGCTACAGATTAAATTTAACCTAAATATTCTCATGTGTGAAAGATTTGGAATGTATGTTCAACTTAACTTCTTATCTAGTCTTCTTATCTAAAATGAATATGGATTATAAACATGAACAGATGTGAATATGTAATAAGAAAAATGAATAATTTATGAATTTATGAATAAGAAAAAGTTAAATACAATCACGAAGTGTTAAAAAATAAACTGGATCTGTATAAAAATAGGTCTCACAAACATGCATCTCTAGGGAATACTTCCTATTGTTCCATTTTATATTTGCCCATGGGAAAAGCCTCCACTCCTATTACAGGCCAAAAATTGCCTCTTTCTTCGTGTATTCATTAGGTTTGAAGGAGGACCATGAGGTTTCCTGTGTAGGTGATGGCAGTTTTGAAACTCTGAGTCTATATCAGGAAACATTTTCTAATTTTGTTGGTTTAGAGGTATGATTCTTGCTGCAGGTTCAAGAAGTTTACATGCAAGATCTGTCCTGTTGACTGTGAATTCTATTGTAACTGCTCTCATTCTGTTTAGAGCTGCCAACCACTTAATTCAAAGACATGATCTGCTGAAACCACCACAATTTTCAAGAAACAGCTTCTTTTCTGTCAACACTTAATGAATCCACAGACTATTCATCTTAAAGCAGTTGGCTCCTTTGGCATTTGTATGAATCATATTATATTTAGCAAATTTTAGCAAATCTATTGTTAACTTTTACGACAAATTTCAAACTACAAATGTATCTAAATGTAATAAATGTATTCTCTATATGGGTACAACTACATAATAAACTAATATACACACAGTATATGTTAACCCATCTTGGAGTATTATAGCCATAATCATCAATTTCAGTGTCAACATGCATTAACTAATCATTGAAACACCCTTGTTGACTCGGCAACAAAAATATTCCCAAACGAATCTAATTCAGAATCCAATTAAGCTGAGAGCTGCGAATCGAATCAGTAAATCTGTGCCGATACCCATTATGATCATCACGCACCTTCATCGACAGCAAACTGACAGTGTTTGTCATTGTAGAACAGGATTTTCTTCTTGTCTGGCCTGGTAACAAATATAATCTGATCCCCTAGAGCCTGATCGAAACAAAAGTAAATATTTATAAATAAAAGTAGCAAATAAGCATTGCTTTCACTCATTAAATATTAAATTAAATAACTAATAATAGGTTTTACTGAGCTAGCAGATGTGGATTATAAATTATATTCAAATGAGGTGCAGAAAAAGAACTTGCAATGCTGCAATGATAATGCGTTACCTTAATAGCCTTGGCTGAATTAGGCAGACCCTCTTCAACATCCTCCAGTAATACTCCTCCTAGCCCCAACTGATCATGCTTGTCCAGTAGTCTTAACAGAGCTTTCTTATCCTTCAGATGATATTTGGGTTTAAAGGCATATTTTCCCTCCCGCACGTCTATTTTAGGATTGTTTGCTAATGCCTGCAGGGAAGGAGAGATAGGATTATAAATTTAGTTGGAGTGCAGCTTTGGGAATATTCGTCAAAGCAATTCACACAGAAGGTGTTCAGAGACAGCTAGGCGGAGTGCAACGGAATGGAACAGAATGTGGGGGTCTTGAGATTCTTTAAAGTTAGTGAACTGATTTTTCTTAAAATCATGCCACTCACAGTGAGAATTAATGCAGTAGCAACTGTCTGTGGCATATATGGAGACTAACTATTTAAAAACACAAACACATTCAGTATGAAGGAGTTTACGTCTGACAGATTGAAAAATGGACTTCTGTACATTGTGATTATTGAAACAACCAATAATTTCACATAAGTACTCTGGTCTCGTTTTAATCCACAGCATTTCTTCTCAATTTCTAGTGTGCTTTGCATCCATATCCTCACCACTTTACTGGGCTTTATTGTGCATTAAAGACCAGCTGACAGTACATTATCCCCTACTTAACTTCAGCTTTGTGTTTTTGGACAGCAGCGTAGCTGCTACCGCATAATCTGTGGTAATCAACGGCATGCTGTAATGCTGTTCATAACTGGTATGCTGAAAAGAACTCATAATGTGCCTTTAATAATTGACAACAGCCCACACTCAGCCCACCTCACTCATGAGCCATTGTTTCTGCTTCATGCCAATGTCCAGCAGTTTGGTCTCATCCAGAATTTCATCTAGAGTCAGATGGTAAGTGTCACCTCGCTGGTGCCTTGTCTAAATGAAAGACAGAGAGAAAGAAGGACAAAGAGAGAGACAAGAAGATGTAAAAATTGTGGGAATGCATCACAACTTCATTTACATCTGTGAATTTCACCCTGACAGGCTTTAATTACTGTCATGTTACATAGAACATCATTTTACTGTGGGGAGCCGGCAAAAGTGACAAAAAATCCTTGACACACTGCTTACAATATTTTAAAATGTAGTAGTAAGACTTTGACGTGTATTTGTCATATTAGCATGAAATTTCACAACTCTGCTGTGAAACAATGTTTTAGCAGGTCAGTTGTTAAAAGCATTTTATGCGGCAAACTATTTTAAGGTACTGAAGCATCAAAATCACTGTCTGAAACTGGAAATTCTAGACAATGTTTTTGAATAATGGCATTTGCCATTTAATGAAATATTGACAGAAAATTGACCAATATTGACTAATGATGATTGCTCCAGACTACACAGAAACAAAATAGTTTTTCACCTTTTTTCAAGCATTTTTTTATCTTCTTTCTCTCATCTCATTATGTTACTATACAATCTTATGCTAAACAGCCTTCCAGCCGCTGTACAAGCATAAGAAAATTAACAGATCAATATCCAAGACAGCATTTGCTTCTGGACACGGGGACTTTAATGCACAACCAGGAAATGCAAATCCAAACAAGATTTGCAATCATGCTGAGCAAAATATGCTTCAGTTGTATCATTATTTCTTTTTATGTTAAAAATGATATTGGACCTTAGATTAACCATTTCTGTTCACACTTTTATCCAAAATTATGCAAGATTTTAGTCATATTTGTCTAAGATAAGTTTTCACCACATTTTATGTTATGTTTGACCAAAGAAATCTGGTGTTCCACATTTTACTGCATCTTTGGCCCTTCCTTAGTTTTTCAAATGAAAATATCACATGAAAGACATTTATACATAGACATCCAAATCTGTGTGAGTAATGTTGAAAGAAGTCGTCAGAGTTGTCATCTTTTGCAGATCCATTTTATTTATACTTCTGAATTAGTCAAATATCATCTGCTGTTTTAAATGCGCAATGCATTAACATAAATGGATTTTGATTCGATGTTCATGTCCTATTGTTAACCAGTTGCAAAAAATGCTGTTCTAGACATTATTTTACAGTTTTTTTTATTGTTATCATCCATGTTGTGAAAGGGCCTTTACACTAAAAGTAAAAGAGAAAGTAGCATTTTTACACATTACCTTCATGTAGTTGACAATTCTGGCCAGAACACCAAACTTGTATCCTGAACTCCCAGACAAAGCTTTGAGATTGAAGGAGCCATTGCTGGCATCTGAAGTTACAAAACAATGTAAATTAATACGAGAACTAGAAAGAAACTAGCCTCTATCTGTTATATGCCCAGCATTTACATCTGTCTGCATACACTTCCTAAAAAAATGAATTACAGACAAACACAAAAAATAAAGGTGGCTTGCTTTAATGTAAGTGTATCTTTCTGCAAGTGTAACTTTCTGTACAAACTATTTATATAATGACAAAAATTGCTTATATATTATTTACAAAATACAAAACAGTCCAACTAAGCGGAAAACAAATCAATTTTACTTGCTTAATGCTGTGGTGTTGTGATAAAGCAATATATAGCAACAGTAATTTGTAAACAATACAATATAGTTATTTGAATTAGAATTGTTAGTATCATAGTGTAATGTATAACTACACTAATTACATTCCATATCACCTTTATTTTACCTATCATTCAAATTCAAATCAAATTCAAATTTTATTGGTCACATACATAATCGTACACAGTATGAAATGCAGTGAAATGCTTTAACGCCTGCTGACCCTGAGAAAATAAGAATGTAATTTAAACATAACAGTAATAAAAACAGTAAATAAGAATCTAAAATTAAAAAATAAAAAAATATATATCTAGTAGGCTAATAAATACTATAGAGTGATTGTGTTGTGTAGAAAAATATACAACCGTTGTGTTTGGAAAACAAACTAATAATACAAGCATTACCATGGTAATGATAATAATAATGATAATAACAACAACAAACCACAGCAGCTGGCCCGTACGGGGAAATGTTTGTCACTGTTCATACTGTTGTCACTTTTATTGCTTAATTCTATCAAACATTTGCACTAACTCAAACATTTGCATTGAAACCAACTATTACTCAACTATTAATATGTTAGTTCTATCTAAATTATTGCTTGTTTATGTTTCCTCTTAGAACTTTTCTATAGTCTGTGGTTAACACAACTTTAAGACTCACATTTTGAAAATTACACACAGTTACACATCAAATGTAAGTGTAAAGCTACTGTGTATATTAATAAAACATTATTAAACATTACTGCTAAAAAAAGATACACCACAAGGGTGCGAGTTTCTGCATGACGCGAGTAATAACTAATAGTTCTAATGATTCTTGTCTCCCTCTTAGCCCTGGTAAAACAATCATTTCATAGCTGTGTAGCTTTAGCATCGTCTCCCCTTCCCCTCCACACCCTGCTCTCAACCCCTGGCAACTGGAGCTTAGCCAGTCTTAGCCACATCCTGGCACTGACTCATGAATGATTCATGAAGTGGGCAGGACTTAATGCTGACAAAACATGTTATAGAAGGCTGGTTTGCTCATTCTTTAATATACAAGACAGCCAACCAATAGTATTGCAGCAGACTGGATCAGCCAGTATGATGCATGTTTACAGAATAAGGTGGGGCAGGAAAAGAAAGGGAGGGTGAGCGGCAATAAGAAAGACAACATAGAGAAGCAAGAAGAGAGGGAAGCTAAGGAGAGGGAGGCTGCTGCGTCAATCTGCATCTCAGAGCTTCAGGTATGTCCTGCATTTATTTTATACAACAGAATGTAAATAACAGTACACAGGCACAGAGACTAGCACAGAGACTAAAGCACCACCTCAGTTACTGTAAATGTACTCATATTACTGTACGCTGATATATCTGGAAAGATATAATTATCATACCCACCTGCAGCCTCATAAGAAATATGAAATATACATATAATAAATATACAAACATCTTCCATCAAAAAGATAATGATAGCATTGGATCTTGGTCCAAGTGTATTCACACACGCATACAGATTGCAGGATCCAGACAGCTGAAGCTGACTGTGCAATTCTAGAACATTAAACCAGACAGCACTGTACTGTGTTTGTGTACTGAATATAGAGTCCATCTACATTTACTGCCTGTAATTCCAAAAAGAGAATAATAAAGGACAAGCATTTGGGAAAGAAACAATAACAGCACTATAAGATGCTCTGTGTATGGGGCAGAAGTCTCTGGAGACTTTGAGGAGAAGCCATCTGTCTGTTTTAGATGCTCTGTATGTTTGTGTGGGAGGAGGACTGCATGGGAGGGGAGTCTTTAAAGTTAAATTAAGGTCATAGGCCAAGGCCTGCAAAATGTCATTTGCCTTTATCACTTCTTGGTGTGATAAAACATGTTCAAAAAAAGGAACAGAAATAAATATGAACAGAAGTTTGAGGCTTGCCGGAGATGGAGGGACTTTCCACTGAGGGTCTTGCTTGAAAGTAAAGTTGTATTCCTGCCAAGCATACGTATCAGAAACGCGTGAGAAATGCATTAACATGGTTTATGTTACAGCTAACCTGATTGCTACACTTCCTGACGTCAAATACAAAAATGTACAGATCTTCATTTAGTAACACTGAGAAACATAGAATGCAAATAACTTTTATGAGATCAACCACATCACAATAGCCTAAAGTCTAAATATACATGCAAGCCTAAAGGTGCACAAATAACATATAACAATACCTACATAACTCACACACAATGCCCACTCAACCAAAATAGGTCAGCTGTTCTGACTCACTCCTTTGCATGTACATTTACTTAATATTTTGCCTATATAGTATTTGATGCTTCCTAAATCCTAGAACACTCAGGTATGTAGCCATTAATGTTTGTGTCTTTTATTTTGTTTAAAAAGAAAAATGTGAAGGAAAGCTGTTATAGCAGTTTTCTCCCTCTGTCTGTCCTTTCCATCCATTCTTTCTTCTTCTTTAAACACCCTCTGAAGTGACTTGTAGGGCACAGCTTTGTTCAATTCAGTATGTAATTTCCACAAACATTTGGACAAGGTAAATTAAGTGGCTCCACCCTCTTTTAAAGTAGCTAATAGCATTTAGTTAAAGAACATTGCACTAGTCAAAAAAATCAGATTAAAAGTCAAAGTGCAGAATGATATTAAAATAGTTGCTCGGTATTGGTTAAAGACATGTTCTGAGTCTTCTAAATGTAAACTGTCAACATTTTGGCGCACACTAGTTTAAAGATATTGCCTAAAAACTTTTGATTTCATGGGACCAGATTAACAATGCCCTAATCTCTCTGCAGTATGAACATGTCCAGCAGCTCTGCTATGATGCAGCAGATCTATCCCTTCCATGATGGCTGGAATATTGCCTGCTTCATCATTCTACTTCTCTTCATCCTCACTATTCTCTCCCTCGCCACGCTAGCGTTCCTCTATGAACTTCTGGACTGCGGATGCTTTACCAAGACCAAAACAGTCCGTGATCTGCGCCGCCAACACGACGAGGTGGTTTAGCTGTAACCATGGCGACAGCAGACACTGTTACCATAGAATCTACAACAGTAGATTGGTGGAAAAGGCTGCAGATTTGGACAGACTTCAAATTTCTTTAAAAACACCACACACATGTACAGCGATAGAAGCAAACCACTCCCAATAGTTCCAAAAGCAAGACACAGTACAGATATTACAATGGTTTGAAATATTAGATGAAAGTTTTTACCAGAAAGTAACAAAAAACTCAACTGTGTGTGTGCATGTCATATGTTCTGCACTCAGTATTCCAGTGGTTCTGCACTCAGTATTCATAGTGTGATAACTATATCGTACTGTTAAATTTTGAACTGTTTGTTTACAACCTTCCCTTTGTGTGGGATGTCAGTATTGTGGAATTCATAAGCTACATATGATGCAACTCGTATGACTAAATCAAACCTTCACGTACTAATTGGAATAAAGGGAATTTATATGTATATGTTTACATTCACTGTTAGGTGAGAGTTAATACACAAAGATTTGTTATATACATCATGATTGTTAAGCATCTATGATTAAGCACAATAAAGGCCAATTGCTGCATCTTTGCAAATGCCTTAAAATGTGTACCTAAAATTATTTAATAAAAACCTTTAAAGCGCAAATGTGTTGTGGTTTCCATTAGAGTGGTTTCCATTAGAGTGGTATAAGATCTGATCAACTCTTTGAAAATGTCTTTAAATCGTACGATATTCACGACTTGACGATTTTATAACTTTGTCTTCATGCTTGCCAGAAGATACAAACTCAGACATGATATTGCATAGCACAATTGTTTTGTTGCCCTTTGGTCACCAAACACATTCCTCTTATTATCCGAAGAGACTGCTGTTCCATGACTTGTATATCTATGGATAGATTTGTGGGATCTTCCTGGTATAACACTCATCACTAAATACATTATTTAAGTACATTCTTACATTCCTGACATCATGGACACCTGATGGCTCAAACACACATATTATTATACACAACACATATCCTCTGTCTGACCTGAACTGTTTTTGGAGGATGTGTCTTTATCAGGTTTGCTCTTTTTCTTTTTGGATGAACCAGAGGGCTCAGAGGATGCTGGTCTCTTCTCTACAGCAGGAGTGGACAGTGCTCTCTTTTTAAAGAGCTCTCGCTCTTTCAGTAGAGCTGGATCCATCCTACACAAACATAAACATGTAATTATTTAACTTTTATAGTTTTCCAATCATAGCTTTTTATTTATAGTTCTTATTTAAACATTTATTATAAGCAGCATTGAACAAAAACAATTGTTTTATTTATTTTATAATATTTACCACAAAGCAGTGTACTGTTAAACTATTAACCTATTTTAAATCTACTGTAACAAGGCCTGCTGACATGACATACAGTTAAAGGTTTGGACACGCTTACACATTATATAATATACAATTACAGTTTATCGAACAGTGGCAAACATATATTTACATACATAATTGTAAATATTGTACATAATTGATCTACACATAATGAAATAGGAGATAGGTCAGTGCCCTGTGCCAACGCTAATATCTAATATATTATTAATCATTCATTAATATCACAGTATGTTAGAAAGCGTGTGTTAGGAGGAATGTAGCAGTAGACAACGGCGATATAAAACTACTATTTTAAAGCTAAGGGAACGTAAGATAGTCTAATATTTAAACCGACACATTTAAACGCTACTATACTGAATGCAGCAACTATTAATCACGTCTAATTAATACGCTACAACATATTACAATAAAACAAAGCAAATCAACAACTTAATTAAGAATTACTGGTCGTTACCTGAATATCTTACTGCCTTCTCTCTCCGAGAGAAACAGAACAGTTAACTAAGTATTATTTCCCGTGATCATACGCTATCAACAATTTTGGTGACTGAAACGCTTGTACAGCAATGCTAGTGATGCTAAATCTCCGGCGGAAGAGCCATAGAGCGACGTTCTTCTTCTTTGGTATGAATTGTGGGTTGCAGACGCGACACCTGTTGGTTCAACGTTGTATTACATTTGTTTAGCTATTCGAATTATTTTTGTAATAATGAATATACCATACTAAATTTATACCTAAGTATTTAATGTGTAAATAAATATCTTTAGAAAACCGACTTGATTTATACAAATGTTTTAAAAGGTTTGTACAAATAAACTCCTCTGATTTTAGGATTGTTTTCTCATTTTTTACAGCAGGGGGAGACATATTCACATTTTTTTGCAGAACATAGCCTGTAGTCAAACTGACGAAAAGAACAGCATGGCAGGTACAGAGGCCCGTAAAGTAATTATTTACGGAGGAAAGGGAGCTCTAGGCTCAGCGTGTGTGCAGCGCTTCAGAGCTAAAAACTGGGTAAGTTGAATGGGTTTTGTTTTACCCGAGATAATTTCACACAGAAACCACGTGATTATACATATCATTTGTGTCAACAGACATTCACGGTATGTATTGAGTTGTCACATGCATTTAGGCATTCATGCCGGTGTCATGCATTTATGAAATTTAGCTTGGGCTGTAAAGTGGCAACTTAGTGGACAAAGTCAGTGCAGCTGTGTTTGTATGTTTACAGTGGGTTGCTTCTATTGATCTCCATGCCAATGAAGACGCAAATGCCAACGTCACTGTTAAGATGACAGAATCCTTTATCGAGCAAGCCAACCAGGTACCAATACTGCCCAGCAAAAACTATTTAACCTAACAGATATTTATTTACATGTTTGTGTTTTAGGCATATTCACATTCTTATATAACAAATAAACAAACAAACATAAATAAGAATAAAAACAGAACAAAAAAATTCATACACTATGTAAAAATCACCAGTTTCTGTGTATACACTGCATATTACAGTTTTCAATCGCAGTGCCTAGATGAATTCAGGTGTGGCTTTGCCATTCAGAGCACTGATGCTGCTGACACATAAGCAGAACTGTATTAAACTCTGTGTACATTCCCAATTTGATTAACTGCTCTGTGTTACATTTAAATATAATATCAATTAAGGTTTAATGTTGTTCCCTTTCTGTCTTTGTCTCCCTGTATGTCAGGTGACAGCTGATGTTGGTGATCTGTTAGGTGAAGAGAAGGTGGATGCCATTTTATGTGTGGCTGGAGGTTGGGCAGGGGGCAGTGCCAAAGCCAAAAGTTAGTACACAACCATTGTGCACTAAACCTTTGCATTAATAGATTTTCCAAAGCACTTTATTGTCACAGTTTAACTTTCTGATTATGCAGATGATATATGATATGGCTGTCCTTTCTGTATATTAGCTCTCTATAAGAATGCAGATCTAATGTGGAAGCAGAGTGTGTGGACCTCCACAATTTGCAGTCACCTAGCAACCAAACACCTGAGAGAGGGGGGGTTGCTCACACTGGCAGGGGCTAAAGCAGCGCTTGGTCCTACAGCAGGTATGTAAGCCTGTATTTACAGTGTGACATTTAAAGCAGCTGTAATAGAAAATCTGTACAGTACAGTTCAGATCTCTCTCTGTGTCTGTCTCCCAATGTAGGGTGTATTGGTTATGGTATGGCTAAGGCTGCAGTACATCAGTTGTGTCAGAGTCTAAGTGAGGCAAATAGTGGTCTTCCACC
The DNA here is from genome assembly GCA_036877545.1 of Yasuhikotakia modesta. Classification (NCBI taxonomy): domain Eukaryota; kingdom Metazoa; phylum Chordata; class Actinopteri; order Cypriniformes; family Botiidae; genus Yasuhikotakia; species Yasuhikotakia modesta. The sequence continues at coordinate 10,973 of JBAJNP010005837.1, forward strand.
AGGGTCAGCTGCAATAGCAATACTTCCGTAAGTAATAACAATATCCTGAGTAATTAACATAACATATTTTCCATCAAGCAATAACCTTTGCCAATGACCCATAATTCATTGTCTTAGGGTTACTTTGGATACGCCTATGAACAGGAAGTTCATGCCAGATGGTGATGTCAGTTCCTGGACACCACTAGAGTATGTAACAGAGTAAGTGAGCGCATTTGGCTGCTACTCAGTGTTTTGTGTTGTAGGTGGCTATGTGTGTTGGGGTTGTGCACAAGGCAGTGATGGATTTTCTGCATTTTAGGCTTTTCTATAACTGGACTACAGGAAAAGACAGACCTTCTTCAGGTACACTTATGCAGTTTGTTACCACGGATGAAAAGACGGAGGCTACACCAGTTTTATGATCAAAGTAATATTCATTAAATCAAACAAGCCAATTACATGTTTGTAGTTCTGCACTGTTAGAATAACATCTTATTGTTATTCTTGTTTACTTGTAAAGATCGTGTCCCCAAAATACTGTACTGTACTGTACATCCTGTTCTTTAAAAATGAGGTACATGTATACATTGTAAATGTTAGGCAGATATTTATTAATTAAAAGATATTAATGAAATTATTAATTATTACAAATTTCTTTGTTTTCTGTCCCTACCACATTCAAGGTCGTTTTAATAATCACGCTGTCTGTTTTGACCATTAGAGGGCGCTGAAGGTTAATTTAATTACATGTTCTCCATTGCGTCCGTGCGGTCTAAATGTGATTAAGCTATGATCAGATTGGAATAGTGAGTCAGCATTGGGAGATGGCGCATTTTAATGTACCATAGTAATGCATTATTTTCTATTTATAAACTAAGTTCTATTGTAACAAAGTACAAGAATAAGTGGTTTTTAGAATAAAAAGGCATGACATAAACAAGAGTGCTGTTCCAGGAAAGAATACCTTGTGTTAAGCAGATTTTAAATTTGGTATTTAAATTTAGGGTGCTTTCTGTGCTATATAAGGTTATCCTAAAGTCCAGGTAAGGTTTTTAAAGATCAAAACAGATATGTCCATGACCTCTGTGAATTAATGCTACTGTCTCTGCAATCACACTGCCATCATTTACCCACCCTGATGTCCAAACCATATGACTTATTCTCTGGAACAACAAAAAGATCTTGGAATGTTTTACTCAAACAATAAAATGGTATGATTACTAGTGTGCATCTTTAGGGGTTAACAGGCTCTACAACATTTAGTCATATGGAATCAGCATCTGTATACTGTGCACTGGATATTTGTAAAAACATTTCCTTATTTGGAACTGCTGGAAATGTGCACCTTAATGGATGACAGGCATAAGAAGATCAGTAACTAAGCTGTAGTATTTAAATGGTGCTCAAGAGCCAATTAAACATTCTTCATTACTACACTATAGCCACTAGCCTGAGCTGTGGATACAAGGCATTAATCCATTGGTCTGCCTGTTTATAACAAATTCTGGGTGTTGTTTCTTGTAGTTTCTTTCAATTGAATCCTTATTCATTCTTCTGAAAAAATATTTAACCACATACAGCTTATTCTAGCACACAAAACAGTAGACACATTTTTTAATATATACATTCTACAACTGATAGTGTTTCTGTAGCTCAATTAATTGCATATAATGCTAGTAACACCAAGGTCAGAAGTCTGATTCCCAGGGAATACAAAGACTGATAAATGTATGTCCTGGTTGCAATTTGCATAAAAGCATCTGCCAAATGCATTAATGTAAATGTGTTTTCTGAGAGGCTGCAAAACAACAGATGCTGTATAACTCAGAATTATCATATTTATATAAATGAGTTTTTGTTGTTATAGTATTTCATGTTTACCAGCTTAGATTTCTATACATTTCTGTTCATGCAATAAGCGTATTATAAGTATCCAAATAAAAGGAACACAGATCTTTAACTTCAACTAAAAGGTTTTTCTACATGACCCTATGAAATAGCCATGAAATTACTGGTGGCAGTCAACATAAAGACAATTGAGATCTATTGCAGACATGTGCAATGTAAAGTATGTTGTTATATGTTGTATTTTTTAAATAATCTGAAGTTTAGAACAGGGTTCGTTGGTGCAAACTTTGTGGAACATTGCTGGTTGAACAAACCTTAAAATAAATGTACACTTTAAAAAAAAGTAGTGTCATTTTTGTACTTGTAATGATATTTGCTTCTCCAGTTGTTTTTTTAACACATTACCAATAAAATAAAAACTAGGTGTAGGAGTGGGTGCAGCTCACCACATGTAAAAACTTATTTGGATTGACTGTTAATTTAAATGTGGAAATATACAGTATGTTGGTTGACTTTTCATTATAGGTTTTAGCCTGTCGCATCAGTTTTTTGGGCATAACATTAAAGTTATTATCAGAGTATTTTGACCTAAGAAGAGACACAAATCTCTTATAATAAAGCAAATAATGTAAAACCTCACATGAATTGTATTCAGTCCAAAAATTCTATGCAGCCATTCAAACACTTTTTACTTTGGTGTTCTTCATTCCTTTGTATAATGAATTATTAATTTTTTATGTATAGTATTTCTCTTTTGCTATACTTATTCTACATTAGAGACATTTGCTAAATTAAAATGCACTGCTTGCATAGAATTATTAATAATACAAGTCTATAATAAACACTATTCATTTGTGAATTTTATGATTGAATTAAAATTGAAGGATTATTTAATAATTTCATATATGACAGAATGATTTGTATCACAGCAACAGCAAGGAAAAACTAAAAAACAAGATTTAGGTTCTCTCTCTCTCTCTCTCTCTCTCTCTCTCTTTCCCTCTCTTGCCTGTTATCAGGCAGGGCAGCCCATAATTTCAGAGCTGAAAAACGAGGTCATTGAGTTGAGGTTGCTACAGCAACATCACATCTAAAGAATAGTGAATGGTAGGAGCATCCAGCAAGCAGAGCTGAAGTTGTGTTTGTGTTGCCTCTGAGTAGATCGTTGTGTGCTACCATTCTTCTTTCCTATTCACTGGTTAGGGTATAACCTTGAAATTGCCAGGTTTGGCTTATTATACACTTGTCATTTAAAGTTGTACTATGATTGTATTACATAATAAAAACAGTGCTAATTAAATTAATTCCATAGTAGGCGTAATGTGAGTATTGATAGATTGATAAACTTTACTTGGCCAGTTAAAAGTGCAAACATGCATCAGTTCCAAAATATAATGAGCAATGATGCAGACGCACATTCGGGGAAGAGAGAGAGAGAGAGAGAGGCTTCTGTTATTGAAGCATAGTTGAAGCATAGTGTGGGGGTTGTTTTCAGCATGAAAATCTGCCAAAGGAACAAGACACCTTAGTACACTCAAATTCAAGGAACATTCTCTAACATTTGCTGAGGACAAACCTTAATGCCTCTTACACCTTTCTTTGGTAAAATATGTCTGGTTTTAAAGATTTTTGAGTAATTTTTATTGGAAAGCAAGTCAAGGCCAGTGATAAAGAATAGAATGGTTGCAGTATGTGAAAATGTGGGGTTGGATGCCTCAGTGTGTGTGTGTATTTTTCATCATGTTTACAGTAAGGTGAGGAGAAAATTATTTTTTTGCATAGTGTGTGTACATTCACCTATATATTGTGCAGTGTCTATGGATTATTTTTAGAGAATCTAAAGTTGCATTAATATTTAATCAAAAGATTCTACAATGAAACCAATGTGGATCTCTTCTCTCCCTATTTCTGTGTATCTCTACTCCGTCTCTGTGAATATATCTCTGTGTGTTTGCATGTCAGAGTGTGTGTAAGGGTTGGGTTTCTAAACCATATTTTGCAGACAAATTTGTAACCAAAATTGAGCAGAACCTCTTTTACATCCTCATTTGTAAAAACATAATAAAATATAGTAAAATATGTAAAAATAACAAACATTTTCTGTTACTCTAGGACTGTCTACTCTAGGGCTAGAGTCCTCATTTAGATCAGTAAGCATAAGTGTGTGTGTGTGTGTGCGCATGTGTGTGGACATTTATATGTAATTGGACAAAAACATACCCTCAAAACAGTACTTAGAGTAATTGCTTTTGTAGGGTCAGAACAGGCAATGTCTACTCTAAATGATGAGCAACCTCCTTTGACATTCATTATGATCTCACAGAACGTACCTTACCTGAAATTAGCAAAATCACATTTACGTTGAGAGAGAGAGAGAGAGAGAGAGAGAGAGAGACAGTATGTACTGTGTCTATGCATATGTATACACACACACATACATACATATATCATGATGGCCACAAAAATAAGAAATACAATGCATCTTTGTTTTATTAATTCACTTACCTTTACACTAACATTAATTAATTTAATGTTAAAGAAATAACTGTTGCCTACTTGGCAGACCCCTTCCATGCACAGTTCGGTCCAAAAGAAATACTGAAAATGTGTGTGTGTGTGTTTTGAGTAATGACACTGTTGTTGTAAATACAACAACTCCACAACTTATCCTAACTCCACAACTTATCCTACATTATCCATGTTATCCCGGCATGATTTGAGAAAGTTACTAATACAGCATAGTCTTATAGTTCTCCGGTTTTTTATAGAGGACCTTACGTTTGCTATTAACTAAAGGGAAATCAGAGAGTGACATCTTGTGGTCATCTTTGATCAAGTCACCATAGAGACATGAAAATAGACAAACACGAAGTTATAGTTATATTGAGCCCTCTCATTATCCTCCTTTCCTCTCGCTCTTGCTTTCTCTCTCTCTCTCTCTCTCTCTCTCTCTCTTTTCATTTATACAGCAGCGGAGAGGGTAAATTCCATTCCTTTCGACCCCCCTCTCCCCCTCTTCTTTCCCCATGAGACCCAACGCACACAAAGAGCCCAGCAACCACTCTCATTAACTGACCTGTAGGGGGAGGGGTGTGCGTGTGTGTGTGTGTGTGTGTGTGTGTGTGTGTGTGTGTGTGTGTGCTCCGATCCTCTTTAAAGTATACTTATGGTTTGCATTATGTTGTTAAACAGAACATGCACAAATATTGAACTAGCAATCAGGATAAAGCAGCAGATATTGTGTGTACAGAATGTGTGTCTGTGTTACTATACACTGTTTTGTAAAAAGGAGTGTCTTGATTTTGGCCATGGGAAATAGAGACTGGGAGAAAAAGTAAAGGAGGTGAACTCTTGGGGCCCTGGTTCCCCTCTAAAACAAGAGAGTAATACAATCCAGATGTACTCTCTCTTTCTTTCTCTCTCTCTCTCTCTCTCTCTCTCTCTCTCTCTCTCTCTCTACATATTTATTTTCTTTCTCTCATTACACAAGAATGCTTAAGAAACATTTTATTTGCAACATTTTATTGAAAATGTAAAGAATGTAAAAGGGTAAACACAGCAAAACAGTAAATAATAAGTAATAAAATTTTTTGCATGTGTCTAAACATGAGAGTGAGTCTGTATGTATGTGTGAGAGAAAGTCTTGTGTGTGAGTCATAAAGAAAGATGGAAAAATACAAGTGAAGAACGACTGACTCTAAACACACGCACCCTCTGGTTGCAACTCTGCATTGTTTTAAGCTATATTTTATCTACAGTAACCCACAACACCAGACTGCAGTGTTATCAGTGCTGATATGTATAAGCCGGATATCTGAACAACATCATTCCCAGCTATTAGAACCTTCTGAGAAAATTTGAATTGGGGTTGCTAAAATAATCCCTTAAAAGAATAAAGCCAACAGTGATTGCATTTCAATAAATTTTGCTCTAATTGGCCAACTTGTCAGACTCTACTGTAAGGAAAGGCCCTTTAATTTACATAAGGCTCTCTCTCTTTCCCTCGTCTTCCCTCCCTCCTTTCTCACCCTTCCCCTCCTGAAGTTCTCCTTCCCTCCCCCTCTCTTCTCTCGGCTTCGATCCGCTCCTCTCAGAGCAAAGCCCGCGTGTGATTTGACAGTCGCATCTCTCCGTGTGTCCGTGAGCGCGCGTGTGTATGTTTACGATCGTCGTGCTCCACGTGCGGCGTGTGGATGCGCTCCTCGCGCGCTGTCGGTAACAGTAATCATGACCGGAGCGCCGCGCGACCCTTTCTACTCTTCTCCGTTCGGTCCGTTTTACCGGAGACACGCGCCCTACCCGGTACAGCCTGAGTACCGGATGCATGAGCTCAACAAACGGCTCCAGTCCCGGCCTGAGGTGGGTGATCACTAATAATAAAACAATAGCTAACAATAAAGGATTGAATTTATTAATTTATAATCTTGTAAATTCTTTATAAAGCAAATCAAAGTCAGCAAAATCGTAGAGACCGTGAAAATATTTAACTGACAACAGATTAACATGTTTATAATTAGCACTATATAATAAGGTTGTAGGTATAGTTGACAGAAAAGTAAACATGAACTAATACTGATCTTTGAAACCTTGTTTGACAAACACCGGATAATGTTTTAACAGCAGTTTTTAATCGTTGTTTTTTAGTTGTTTATTTCTTAATATAATACATGTTTACAACAAAGAAATGCATTAACATTAGTTTTGTATTTGGAACAGTGAAGTGTATACCTGTAATTTAACATTAACCAAGACAGATAATTGCTTCTAAAAATATTTTAGATAACGTTAAGGGATACAATCTTATTTAAAACCTATTCATTTTAAATATCAGATCATCATACATCATACAAAAGATTTTTCTAGCATCACTAAAGTGAGATCTTCCTTTCCATTACAAAATACTCCTGGTGCTTAACTGGAAGAGCATTGTGTTAGCAGCACAAAGGTTGTGGGTTTGATTCCCATGGAACACACACCTATAAAATATGTACTTTGAATAGTATACGTATTGTATATAACATGTAAAAATAACCTATTCAAGAACACTGAATAGCATTTGACTAAGAGTGCAGCCCTTAATATTTTAAATATATGGGTAGTAGCAAATAAGTTAGCAAATGCATCACTGTTTTACACCACTGTTTTTAAGTAAACTGTAAAGTAAGTAAATATGACAAGTTATGGTCATATTTTTGTCATTGATTAAGTAGAAGTTCTTAAAAACAAAAACAGTTAGATAATGTGGTGCAATGTTTATGTGTCATTGTGATTTATTGTGACTCTTGAGTCACTGGCCCTTACAAACAGCATAATCTCCAGAATACAAATAGTGCAATGTGACCAATATTGCTTTATTATTTGCAAATTACTTTTTCAAAGAATATAAATCTTCTCCCCCAATAGGTCCAAATTTAAATTCAAGCTAATATTTGCCTCGCTTGATGCCGATGTTGATATGTGTGCAGAAATAATCTCAATAAATTGAATGCGTGGAATATTGCCTCCACTCAGAGAAATGTGAATAACAGAAAGCAGAAAAATGCATCAGCAGAGGTATTGCAATTTGACAGATAGCACTAACAGAATCCGAGCTATTGAAACGATGACCAATAGAAGCACCTCTAACTCATGTTTAGAACATGTATCGCTGTATTAAATGAATTGCAAAGGTTTTAGAGCTGTTGAAATATAGTTTTTATGTGCTATTGGCCAATATAGTCATGTCCAATTTGATCAAGTAAATTTCAATAACAGTCCAGCGGTTGTTGGCTGGATCTGAAGTGTAAATTTCTGCTTTTAATGGAGCAAGTCAACCTTGGGTGTGTGTTTATAATAAACAGAGTGATTTAAAATAATAATCACTCTGCCAAGCCTAATTATGGTGATTTTGAGGTCATTCAGGGGCCAGTTCTCTCTCTCATTCAGTGTTAAATGTGTCTGAGCACGTGTGTTAATGTGTGATCCCACAGGACTGCGATATTCTGTGGTGGGATGCATTCTGTACTGAGTTCTTTGAAGAGGATGCCACATTAACCCTCTCGTTTTGCCTGGAGGAAGGACCCAAGACGTACAGTAAGTGTGATTAGAGCCAGATCCAGCATAGACTTGAAAGGCCCACTTCAGTGTTCATATTACTGGTCAATCAACAGAGGTTTTTAATTAGCCGATTCTTAAACTTTTAAGTACATGTGATGTCTCACAATCTTGAAAATTTGGTTAGATTTTTATAGATTTAGAGTGTTTGTTTTTAAATATCACAACAAAATGGAGCTGGAGTGATACATATTTTTTAATAAACCAAAATAAGATCTGCATTTAAAGAACTGTATGTAATGTAACTGTATGTTATATATGTATAAACATTCTATCTAGCTTTTTGTAAACTACAGTATTTCGATACAGTTCTTTATATCAGAAAATCCATACACTATAAAGGCATCTATCTCCCTTTATCTAGTTCTCTTTCGAAGAAAGAGACTGTGAATTTGGATTAATTTTAGCTTGTTTGGAGTTAGACAAGCAGACAGTTGTGCTGGATTTCACATTCTCATTCATTCTTTATTCACTGTGTATGTGGTGAGATTTGATTGACAGGTCTGGGGTGTTCAAATAAAATGGGCCTGCAGACTTCACACACCTTCACTGCAGTGATTGACAGCTCCAGAGCACTAACTGTTCTGTGCACACGCTCTGCCTGCTGGACTTAATGCCTGCGGCTCTGTTCAGTAGCCTGTTTGTTTCTAAGTCTTAGGGGACCACACACAGAGACACACAAATACACACACACACTAAAACAAACACACACACACACACACACACACACACACACACACAGTGTGTGTTGGTTCCCAGTTGGGGTGTTTTGGTCAGTGTGCCACTTAACTTTGAATCTGTTAACTTTGAATCTGCGTATGGAGTTCCTACCACTTTTTCTGTTTGTTTGGTAATAAACAAGACCAAACACTGATATCTTCTCTCTCCACACATATTTCTGTCATCCACTTCATTCCCTCTTTTCCAGCTATTGGCCGCACCCTGATCCCTCGTTACTTCAGTTCTCTGTATGAAGGCGGAGTCTATGAGTTGTTTTTTGAGCTGAAGCAAACAAAGGAGTCGTTTAACAACTCAACTATTACTGTTGATTCTCATCATTGCACTATGTCAACACAGCATGGCAAACCAACATTTACCAAGGTACAGTACACACACACATACAAGCACACATTCACTGAAATGTGGCTCTGTGTGTCTCTGCTTCCTCATTTTGAGCACTAATGTATTCCTCATTGTGAATTCTGGGCTGGAACTGCACAAAACAAAAAAGGAAAATATAACCCCGCTCTCTCCCTCTGCTCTTCCTCTCTCTCTCTTTTACCCTGTCTGCTTCATTTTAACTCTCTTTCTCTTCCTCTTATATTCACACAAACCACTTGCTTTTTTTCTGGGTTTATGCTATAGCACCGAGAAGGATGATCTGCTAGTTAATTTATTGTGAGATCTCTTTTATGTTGTCATTAAAGATGGATAGTACAATGCTGTTTCAAAAATTCCCTTTCTTTTATTGAATTTGTACCAGATAATAGTTTGTTCCCAAACAAAACTATTATGTTTGTAAGACTGTTAGAATGCCTGATTTCCAGCTACTGAATCGAGGATCCTCTGCAATATTTATATGATACACCAATATAGGATGCAAAAATTTCCACCTGTCAATTAGAGAGAGAGGGAGAGTTTTGTCCAACTTTGCTCTTTAGTAGATGAACATTTGTGAATTAAATATTTATTTGGAAGCCTGTATGTTGTAGCTAAGTTATACAGATACTGTTCCCTAGTGTGTGTGTGTGTGTGTGTGTGTGTGTGTGTGTACTAAAGGCATTGATCAAACCGTGTCTGCTGGGATTACATCCCTCCCGTTGCTATGCCAACCTTGCAGCTACCCTCCGTTCCCCCGGCAACAGAATGTTGGGGTTCAGAGTTCCATACTGAGACTCCTGCTTGTGCTGAAAATACCACTTTAATGAGAGAACTGTATAATTTAATTTATTTTTAATTAACAAAAAACAAAAGCAAGTGTTAATTGAACTAACTATAACTGAAGGGGGATGAGAGAGGGCCAATTACACACACACCTGATTATGTTTCTGTTTTCCCACAGGTGTGTACTGAAGGTCGTCTGATTCTTGTGTTTACGTTTGATGACCTCATGAGAATCAAAACATGGCACTTTACCATCACACACTACAGTGAGCTCATTCCTCGCAGTGTTTTGGCTGTTAATGTAAGTCACTTTACATTTAACAGTTATAAATATTTCTTATTTAAGACAACCTATACGATGTATTACCATATGTTTGCCAAAATAGGTAGGCTACTGTATCCCACAATGCTGTATCTCACATTGCAATCCACACAATTTACCATTTCCTGTGTGACAAATGAACTAGGACTAATGCTGCAATTTCCTTCGTCACTCATTATTTGATAAGACTGTCAAGAATTAGATGTTTTTACACCAGATTGGATTAAAATTGAAAAACTTCTGAGATGAAAATGGATGCTATACTGAATGTTTGACATTTTCTTTTGTATTTGATCAAAACTCTAAAAGTTAAAACATTTTTACACACAATTAAATGGAAAAAATGTTACTGTACCGGTTCCAAGATAAGATCTGGGCAGTGTTTTCAAAAGCATTGTAGGTCTAAGAATATCATAGAACCATTGGCACCAGTGGTCTGTATCATCTTTTAATCATCTTATGAAAAAAAAATCTCACAACGCTTTTGAGAAACGCAACCCCTGAACATCTTTTGGTATGCATGTGATGTGTGAAAAAAGCAGCTTTGTAGTAACAATTTAAATTGTTCATTGTTGCATACTGCATTTTTCATAATGCAGTATACAGTCTATACATTTTAGTGCATGTTAAAACTGTTCAAAACTGTATTAAATACGTTTTACATTAAGTTATTTTTAATACGAGTCCAGCATAGTTCATATTATTGAGACACTTTGTACAAGTTATTAACTTATATAAGGTAATATATTGTTCTCAAGATGAAGTTGCTCTCACATAATGTCCCCTAAAAAGGTCACTGTTGAAAATTCATCAACTAATTCATTTAAGACCACATTAATGAATATAACAATTAAACACAAAAAATAGAAATAGCTCTATGTTAGAGTAACATCACATTTTTACGTTATGCAGGTTGTACAGTATGCATTTGTTTTCATCATAGCTCACACAAGGCATCTTCCGTGGAATTACAGGTAACAGGTTGTAGTCGAGCAAAATGCATTTCAGCTCTTTTTATCAATCAAGGTGAAAGCATCCAAACCTTTTAGCTAAGCTGTCAGGATGTTGCTATGGAAACATATCCTGTAATGAATTAGAGCTCTATCTGGATGGAGCGCAAAATAAGAGACAGAATAAATGGACTTGTGTCTGTTGGTGTGTGTGTGTGTGTATGTCTTTGTTAGGCACAAGACCCTGGAGCCGTAGAGCAACTGTCCAAAAACATCAGTCGAGTGGGACTTACCAACCTAACGTTGAACTACCTCAGAGTATGTTACAATCACACACTGTACACATACACAAACACTGGCTCACATGCAGATTGTCATTTAAACAAGCAGAAATTTAAATGATATGAAATGAAAGAATTAATAAATGTTTTTTTAATGTAGTTGTGTGTCATTCTGGAGCCGATGCAGGAGTTGATGTCAAGACACAAGACATATGGACTGAGTCCCAGAGACTGCTTGAAGACCTGCCTATTTAATCAGTGGCAGAGACTGACAACACCACCAGGTCACACACACACACACAACTGGCACAATGGCATATGTGGTTTATGAAGACTCTACATAGATGTAATGGTTCTTGAACTGTGCAAACTGTATATTCTGTGCCTCTTTAAACTAGTACAACAGTACTACACTCTTCACTATGTCTCTTGTTTCATGGCTCCGCTTACAGTAGCTGTCTTTGAAAATTCCTCTGTAAACACAGTCTGTTAAGAAGGATTAATACTCAAAAACAGCAGTGTTGTGTGTAATTTCTTTCTGTTGTGTTCTTAGCTACGCTTAGCTACATTTTTTTTAAGTTATTACATTTACAGTACTTTTTTTCATTGAAAACATTTCAAATGTGGTGAGCACAAGCTGTTAAGGTTTTTGTCATATGTAGTAATTATTGGCTTTGACCTTGCATTGTTATTTATGTTATTTTACTGCACATTTTACAAAATACCTCCTTCTGTGACAGTAGTGAAAAGTTAGTCTTATGTTACTTAAATGTTTCCAGTATTTATGTTCAGGAATGTAGGTTAACATCTTTTGAAAGTTAATAATTCTTCTATTTCAGTTGGACCATCGCCCAACTTCAAGACAGAAGTATTTCCCTCTAATCCCAAAAAATGTATGTATGCTTATCTGTTCACTTCATTCATACAAGGCTATAGACATTAGATAACATTCTATACAGTATTACGCAAGTATATTACGAAAGTAACTTTTAAAAGTAATTCAGCCTTAACCACTTAAGGTTTCAAACTTTGTTTTGTAGATAATGTTAGCCCTAGGTAAGCAATCAAATTTCAATTTTGCTTTCTTTATCATTTGAAGAAAGTTTAAGATATTTAAAAATGTTCTAGATTTACATAATTTGATATAATGTTCAAAATTCAAAATGATGTGGATGCCGTCACGAATTTCTGTGTGTAGCTGACTAAATATGAGACACAACGCGTCAAACAAATGCAAAATATTTTCTTCAAAACATCTTCTATCTGCCCTTTGCTTATTTCTTAATCATTCTTTCTCAACCATTCTTATTTCTTCAATCATTCAATTTTTTAAATCAGTGATTAATGTTTTGGCAACAATACAGAGTGTATTTCTATGTTTCTGTTTCACTATTTTTGTTTCACATAGTGATTCATCTTTCCACCCATCTTTGTGTTTGCTCTAAAAAAAATTCAGTGTTGATTCACTTTTTGTTATGCTGTGTTAATATTTTGATTGACAGCAGAACCAGCCAAACCAGCAACAAAGAGACGGAGGAGGAGGAACTCAGCTGGAAGCGCATCTAATAGCAGCACAGGAAACAGCAAAAAGCGCAGCCCGGCTAATAACTTCAGCCTGCCCCCACAGGTATGTCTACATACACATATACATGCTTTTCACAGAGACACACATGCAGAGAAGCATTGGTTTACATTAATAAGACCATACAGACCTATTCTAGACAAATAGTGTACTGAGACATATACTTAAAATAATATATAAGGGAATGTTTGGATGTCTGTAGATTTGGGAATATATGTGTGTGTGTGTGTGTGTGTGTGTGTGTGTGTGTGTGTGTGTGTGTGTGTGTGTTTGTAAATAAACAAGAATAAAGTAAGCAATGTAGAGAGGAAGAGCAGGGAGAGCAGCTTACCCATCTTAATTTTATTCCACATTGTAATATTTCTATGTATTGTAGACTATTTGTAGACTATATGTATTTTACATTCAAAGTAATGGTAGTACATACATGAACTATATTGTTTTCATTGTTTTAAGTAACAGCTGTCAGTTTGATTTTAACTTGTAGATAATTTTTAATATAGTAATTTGTGTAGTCTGATTACTTTGTAATTGAGACTAATTAGCTGTAATTGATTTCATGATAATTAGTATTGTCCGTCTCTGGTCCCCAGCCTAAACGCGTCGCCGGGGAAACGAGGGGTGGCGGGTGGCTGGAGGCGGAGCTTAGGTAGGTGAGTGACACATGCAGACAGTTATCACGCAGCATGTGCTGTCTTAACAAGCTATTTAGCAATGCAAATTTGCTAAATTAGCACATATGTTGTTATTTAGGTGTTCTCTATCTGAAACAATCCAATTAAAGACGAAAGAGACAAGGTTGCAGACAAGGTTGTGTGCATGTGTGTGTCTGCGTATGAGTGTGTATCAGGAAAAGCTTGTGTATTTAACTCACTGTATTACATGCAAAACTTTCATCCTAATAATTTAGGATTAAACATTTGTGTAGTGTTTTTTAGTTCTGTTACAAGTTCAGATTTTTCTGTTTCTGTTGCTCTTTCTCTCTCTTTCTTCTCCCCCACCATTCTCTCTCCCTCTCTCTTGCTCTACCCCCTGCGTCTCTGTTTACGTCAACACCCTCTCTCTCTCTGTCTTTCCTGCTGTAGGATGTGATGGTGGTAGGGGAGCCCTCTCTAATGGGAGGGGAGTTGGGTGACGTGGATGAGCGCTTGATCACACGCTTAGAGAATGAACAATATGACCCTGTCAACGGTCTCCATGATGACGGTCTCCATGACTACACCAACTCACCGACACTTGGAAATGGCAGCCCCTGGAATGGCCAGCACCTTGGCAACCAGGACAGTAAGCCTGATACCATGGCAACGCAGCAGTTGGAGTAATATGATCTGACAGTGGGTAGCTATGGCAACGGTGCTGTTAAGGGATGGGGGTATTTTAAACTGTGGAAGAGAAATTGCAGGAGAGAAGGTGTATGTTTGCGAGTTAGTGTGTGTGTGCATGCTTGTGTGCATGCTTGCATTTATGTTGGTGTGTGACATGATATTCGATAATGTACAGCTTTAAACGTTTCATTTAAGTATTTCTTTAATAAAAGGACAGTTACCTGTTTTGATGATCAGTTGGGTAAAGACTCAGTGTAAGCCTTGTAAATATACAGGTCTATCAGTTCATTTCATATCAATCATTATTCATATTCTCGGCCTTTGTAAAGCTCAGTGGATGTCTCAGCTTTGTTCTGTACCGTACCCGTTTGGTTAAACTACAACAACCTAATTAAAAAAAGTCCCATAGTAAACCCTATAGCATAAACGCAAATCTTTATTGCCCTAAATTTGGATGTTTATTGTAAAACATCTGCAGGTTTGTGCTGTTGTGTATTTTATGTATGGTTTTCAATAATTTGCATTAATAAAATGTGTTTGATTATGATATTAGGCTATTTTCATTCTATTTATTTGTCTAAAGCATGTCGCTAAAATAGTGGAAGCAGAGTACCTTATTTATAGCATTTAAAGTAAAGCTTGCTAAAACAGATTAATCTTAAACGTAAGGACTACGTTGTAATGTAAAATTTGTGAATCTATTTTCCCTCTAGTGGTCAAAGAAATATATTACATATGCGCCAAACTTGAGGTTTCTGTGTTTCTGTGTTTTTAACGCATGATGTTAAATTTGACTTAAAATGTGATTGACTAAGAAAATAAATTAAAGTAATTTCTAGATATCAAAAACATTTATCTGACAGATAACAGGAGTATATCAGTGTTATATTAAATGTCAACATAGATATGTGTTTATGTATGCCAATGCTAAGTAATTTAAAAAATTCTCTGAGGTGACAGATATTGAGGTGGCAGTCAATATCTGAACTGCCATAATTGATAATTGATATACGCATGGTGAAAAGAAATGATTTTCAAGATATGATTTTCATAATTTAATGCGCTTGATGCATTGTGGGAGCTGTAGTTTTTTGACGTACGTAAAGACGTATGCTGTGACGTGTGAATGTTGGTGTCTGAGGGGAAGATGGCGGACTCAGTAACGGCTGGGCTTGGAGAGGAAAATGATACCGAAAACGACGATAAGGAGAGACAGAAACGGCTCACCAGTAAGACGAAGAAACACATCGACGTCTCGGACGCCACGGAAACGCTGGGATTTTACGAGAGGAAGGCGAAATGTAAAGAAAGAAAGAGCAATGTGTCAGGTAAGAGTGACAGACAGCGGCTGTATGCGTTGCAAACATTTATTTTATTTATTTAAACATTTATTTATTTTGCTGCCTACCTAGACAGCATGTTTGGGCATTATAAACTTAGATTCAAACGCGCCAAAATATTAGGTAATTTGACTAGGTTTTAAAACCCAGCTATTCCCCCACATAGATACACAACTGATTGCATCAATACATACGCTACAGCATCGCTAGATACTTCTGTCCCTTCAAAAACCGTAATAGCATCGCATCCTATTGCATCCCAGGTTTATTTAAGCCATGAAACAACATGTTATAAATAACATGTGACTCGTGGTATATTTAGCCGGTGACACAATGGGGCTAATTTTAGAGCACAAGGATTAGAACAGCTGATCCAAATTGTGTTTCTTAGGCATGAAGATGTAAATACAAAATAACCAAACCCGAATCACTGAGTGACTTCAGAAGTCACATATGTCATTTATACTATATGGTTTTGTGGAAGGACTTTTTGGATGTTTATTCCCTTAACAAAGTGGTCCAATATGTCATGACTTACAGGTCCTTTTCAGAAAATTAGCATATTGTGATAAAGTTCATTATTTTCTGTAATGTACTGATAAACATTAGACTTTCATATATTTTANATTCATTACACACAACTGAAGTAGTTCAAGCCTTTTTATTGTTTTAATATTGATGATTTTGGCATACAGCTCATGAAAACCCAAAATTCCTATCTCAAAAAATTTCATCCGACCAATAAAAGAAAAATGTTTTTAGTACAAAAACATCAACCTTCAAATAATTATGTTCAGTTATGCACTCAATACTTGGTCGGGAATCCTTTAGCAGAAATGACTGCTTCAGTGCGGCGTGGCATGGAGGCAATCAGTCTGTGGCACTGCTGAGGTGTTATGGAGGCACAGGATGCTTCGATAGCGGCCTTAAGCTCATCCAGAGTGTTGGGTCTTTCGTCTCTCAACTTTCTCTTCACAATATCCCACAGATTCTCTATGGGGTTCAGGT
>JBAJNP010005838.1:0-27583 GCA_036877545.1 Yasuhikotakia modesta
CTTTACATCGTCACCAGAGCAAAGGAAAGAGAGGCTAGTATTTTGTGTTCACTTCATGACAATTTAACGCATGGTTTGCGATTGCCCGGCGGATTCAATTATCAGCCTCACTTTAATTGTAGTATTTAGCACTTTGCCAATAGAGAAATGTGTGTCTAGTAAATACAGGACGTTCAGACCACACAGTGGGGCAGATGTACGTCTTGTTGCCGTGACCGTTAATTGATTTTTCAGTTAAATGTGGAATTATAGTAAATGCCACAGCATGTGCCCTACAGGCAATACAGATGTTCCTGTAGCCTAAATATGTTTCCTCTAATGTGGTTTCTGAGAGTTTCTGAGAGCAAAAGAGGATTAGAAATTCAGTGGAGGTGATTATTAGGAGTGTCTGTTATGAGACACCGGGGCTGCATTAGTCTCAGATCTGTGTAATGGCTTCCCTTTGGCTAAAAGCACCCGTAACTATTTTGATGGTCGGTGATGAGTTCAGTATCTTCTGAAGAGCACGGGGCTCTGATATCCAAAGTGCAAAAATGCCTGCACCCAGATAAACAAAGCACATAATGACACAGTCCACATTTTGGCTCTTTACTAGGGGTCTCCATGGCAACCCTTTGAAACGTCTGAATGCTCGGACATCTTCCATCTTTTTCTATGTTGCTGTAATTTTCTGTTCAAAGGTGAACTAGTGCGAAACTGATGTAAACAACTTTTGTTCTTCCCATGAAAAAACGTCCTCGTCGTTTTCCTTTGTTGCATTGTTACAAATTGTTATTCTTTATGATATATTGTTATTGTTATTATCATGATCTAAATTATATACCGATGTTAAAGAAATAGCTGTAAACAGAGATGCTATAGATCTGTATATTCAGATATATATAGAATATACAGATCTGAATATACAGATATATATATATAGTATACTATAGTATGCTTATAGACCCACTTAGATAGTATAGATAATTACAGACATATAGATATAGTTACATATATAGACAGACATTACAGACTCAATGGTTCTTTATAAGTCCCCCACACTTTTAACTGAGGTGTATGAGTTACCTGTAAGAGAGATCAAAAACCAGTGAAGCATAAGAAGAGGGGCTATAATTGAAAATGAAACACACCCCTTTAAATGAAAGCCTCTGCCAAATGAAACCATAAAGACAAAACCTTAGGAATGCTTTGGATACGTTCCCAGCCTCTAAATGTTGCCTTTCCACATGGGCCAACTGCTAAGATTCTGTTTGGCATTACAGGTATGTCTTACTGTGTTGTGTGTGGGTTTGTATGGTGTGTATGTGGTCCGTAAAGGAAGGAAATGTGTAACTCACAGTAAGCTTTTGGAGGCTGTAAATAAAGCTATTTACACAGAGTTCTGAGGGTCACTCATAGAACAGCAGTATGTTTGCATAAATAGACTTTAAAATTGTATTTAAAATGGGCAATTATTAAGACACCCTTGTGGGGAAGTGGTTCTTGCTCGGCCAGAAACAAAAAGTAACTTTTTACATGAATAAGAAGTGAGTTTTTCAGTATTTTTTTTACATCTCAAGTTCATGGTCAGTTATTGTGTCCTATAATGTGACACTATCCACACAATACAATAATTCAAAATATTTATTCTGATTAAACTGTAAATTGTCATATTCTGTAGGCACAGAAGTAAATGAATTTCACAGCAGTAAAATAACGTATTACTCACTTGTCAACACAGTACCACAACATTTCACCTTAGAATATATAATATAAAAATAAATGATGCAACAGCTGTTTTATAGATAGTCACATGACTACATCTTAATGCAGGTTTTATTGTTTTCTTGCGGACTGAAACAATTCTGTTTGTTGTATTAAATGATTGTCGACTAGTTGCTGCAGGCATGAACTAATCTGATGGTTGTGTTAGCATGCACACACACTTAGAACACATAAATCAATGCAGTGCGCGTGTGGGGCAGTGTTACATTAGCATTCATATGGATGTGAGGCTGAAGAAATGAAAACGTTATGGAATTAATGGCCACAGCATCTCTCCGTATCTGTCTGTCTGTCTCTCTGTATCTGTTTGTCTGTCTCTTTGTATCTATCTCTCCGTTTCTATCTGTCTGTCTCTTTGTATCTATCTCTCCGTTTCTGTCTGTCTGTCTCTTTGTATCTGTCTGTCTGTTTGTCTCTCTGTATCTGTTTCTCTGTATCTGCCTGTCTGTCTCTCTGTGTCTCTTTCTCTGTATCTGCCTGTCTGTCTCTCTGTATCTCTTTCTCTGTATCTGTCTGCCTGTCTCTCTGTATTTGTCTGTCTATCTGTATTAGACTGTCTGTCTGCCCCTGCTGCATCTCCCTCCCTCTTTGTTTCTTTCTGTCACTCTGTCTCCCACTCCACTTTATATATCTAGCCATCTCTCTATCTCTTTCTCTGTCTATATATATGTTTGTAAGTCTCTCTCTCTCTCTGTCTGGTTTCAGATAGAGACTGCAGATCAGTTTATATGCAGCAGATTGTCATGTGAGCTATAAATTAGATGTCATAGATTGAAGGGTTGACCCAGATCTTCATGCAGAGATGAGGGATGGCATTGTTCTCAGCAGCAGGCAGCCAGTGCCACTGCCCACCTGCTCCCATCCTGGGAGTCTCCTGAATGTTTCTGCAGTAGAATCCGGCCTAATGGAGTGTGGCAGTGTGGAAGCCTGCAGAGGACCGAGATGAGGCCTGTGGCAAGATAGAGACGTTGGGGTCACAGGAAGTGCCTGTACTGCTAAGCTGCCATTTTAAAGCCCTGTCTTGCAAATATGATCTGGAGTGAAAATGAAATTTTCTGGTTTCATTCTGTGCTGTCATTTCGTTTTTTACGTACTTCTCCTACACATCAAAATAGGGTGCTACAAATGACCCAAATATGTATTGATTCTGAACCTCAAAGGTGCTGTAAGCAATGTATGTGGTTTGCTAACACAGGCAGTCAGCTCTAAGTTTTTGTATTTGTTGAGGAACCCCCCCAACTCCATTTTTTTACTCTTTAAGGAAACTAGGACTGTCACAGAGACAGGTGTGGCTTCCAAGGACATTTGTTGTCATGATATCTGTCAAAACAAACTTACAGTACCTTAAATCTGCATTTCAGGATTAAGGCCTGTTATTATGAGTTTATTGTTATGAAGTTTCTGTTAAAATAGGTTTGTCATAAAGTTACGTTTCGTACACTTCTTGTTTGCCTTTTTCTATTTTAAGACAATGTAAAACCCAAATTCATGTCAGCCTCAAACGTGACTGAATAGAAAGTCAATGGATTTCTTCTTTGCTGTTAATTTGGAAGCCGTGTCATCTTTAATCATTTGCTAAAGCTCATAATTAAAGTGGGCTGCAAGCTTAGCTGTGAGCACTCTGTTTTATTAATGACTGCTTCATTAGATGCGCAGGCTCAAAAGCAATATTCATAAGAATACGCGAGTCGTCATTTACAGAGGCTTATGTTTACACTAAAGTGTTTATGGCCAAATGCAAACACAGGATCTATTTAATTGTTTTCCCTAAAGTCACGGCAAGTCAGATCTTCTGCTTTTAATGTCAGTTTGTAAGCCAAGGTTAGTGGCTCATGGCAAAATGTTTCTGACAGTTAATTACATTGTGATCCCCACACGCCATCACAGCTTAGCTAATGAAAGACCTATAAAGTTGCCATTTACCTTGTTCTTTGTCCTACCTGCATATTTTAAAGACAGCGATGAGCTCCATTGTTCCTACAGAAATGTTTCTTTGTGTTTTAATACATTGTTCTGATAACTGTTACAGTCTGCAATCGATCACATTGTTCTGTTAAATAAATGATGAATAATGATAAATAAATGATGAATAATTGTGATTAATTGTAATGCGTGATCACATGACCCAAACTTGCTTTTTAAAATAGCACAATTCTTCAGTCTTATACACATTATGACTTTATAAGTTGTGCCCCTAGTGAGATCTTAAAGTACAGAGGCCTTCGGGTCCTACAAAACACTCACCCTAATCTGCCTTGCATTAATATTTAGACCAATTCTCTGCAGCCTCTTAAAAAGCGTTTGCTAAGTGACTTAAGCTAAAAGCTCTTTTGACAGTTCATGTTGCCCGCTGTTCTCCCTTGCCTTGTTTGCGTTCACGCGCCGCCTGTTCTTTCTGTCCTTTCTACCTTGATTTAAGTTATTAGTTTTCAGGGTCAGCGGTTGGTGACAATGGTTTCTGTGTATGTATAACAGTAACAGAGAATTAAATGTTGTTTTTGACATTTTGGCTTGTTTTAAAGAAGCAAGGGATTGTGGTATTGGGCTACAGAGCGATTAGAGTGACCTCAGGGGACAGGACTTTTGCGGGTGATAACGCAGATGGTGACCCAACTGGGAAGACAAGTTTGCTGTAGTGCGTGTTGCGTTTTAGATTGGGGTGTTATGGTGTCCACCAGGGCACTTGACTAGCTTAATTAGTAAGACTCCATTGGTTAAATGGCTTCATAAGAAAATACTATGGTGTGAACACAGTAAGAGCAGCATTAAACAGCATAGGCCACCCTGGAGCAACATAGAAATCTATGCTGGTCTTAGCTATTTTTTCAGCAGGGGAAATATAGAGGGAATATGCGCTTGGCAAACAGACAAAGAACTGGGAATGAACCCAGTCTCAGCCTTCAGGGTGATAGTACCGTACTGTGCATTCACAAACATGCCTGCATGAGTTCTTCACATGGGGTCGTGTGTATATGTGGGCCACTACAGTGGTACATACATGCAAAACAGAGATCTGCTTTATGGCCTGCAGCTGTTTTCCTCATATCTTTGGAAAGGGCCCTGACTTGGTAAAGTAAAATAAATGCAAGTATATGTTATACTGTAATTGTATCATGTATTATATTATATAATATAAATATTGAGAGGTTTTTTTTATCTTAACCTGAAGACAGAGACAGAAGAACAATATTCTGATAATGCAGGTGGACAGAGGCCATATGTTGCTTCTTGTGGACTGGTACGCATTTTAAACAAATAATTTGAGTATATCCTGTTATTTTTTTTGCAAACAGTCTTTAAACCAAGCCCCTCAGACAGTCCATTCATTTAAATTATAAGAAAGTCTCTTAAAAGTTGCAGACAAGTACTATATCAATATAAGTTTGTGGTGGATGTTAAACTCATGAGTGTCTTGACCCTCACAGGCAGTTTTACAGGCGTTTTTTTCGAGCGGTTTGTTTTCCAATCGATAGCGCTCAGGGTCCTTCTTAGTCTGGTTGAAGTGTAATTCTATTGAGTTCAGGTGAGCTGGGGGCCGTATGTGTCTGTGAATGTGTTTTGAAGATTCTCTCAGGGGGAGAATGCTTAAGAACCTGCCTGACTGAATAGACCTCGAAGTCACTCTGCAATATGACGTTCTCCTGTGTGGGTATTCTGAAGAACATTTATTCTGAAGAGAATTCTATCTCCATTACCCAGGAGAACCCTTAGTGGAAATTCAATGAGCTGCATCATGTGCTGGGAAATGTTTTATCTACACAGGCTTGATGTCCAACAAAGCATGTTGGTATCTTCACCAGGCTGTTTAACCAAAGGAGCTATATGGTTTATTAGCTTTACCTGCTAAGTTCTTCTGGTGAACTCCATAATTATTCTGGTCCACAAGGTAGGCTACACTAGCATGAAGATCTCTCATTATAGTGCCTTGTAGACCTTCTTAACAGTCTGAATATTATGAGAGGAAATAAGTGTTTTGCCTTTGCTGTATAGTTAGGATGTTAAATACACACAGAGCACAAAATGTCTTTGAATCGTGTATTAGACCTAAAATAGCTGTTTAACATTTATATTGCACCATTCATAGTCTTGGTAATGGCTTCATAAGCTCTGTATGCACAGCAGTAATGCCGCATGGTGCCATTTTCTGAAGCTGTAAGTGAAATGAAGGTGTTCCCTAAAATAAGTGAGTTGTGTAAGCCCTCTGTCTACACAGCCAAACCCTGATGCTTGTGTGCCATTGGACCTGGCTGGATTGACAGTGTGTTGGATATGCTATTGCATGGAGATGACTGGCTGGATTGACAATGTGTTGGATATGCTATTGCATGGAGCTTATTGGCTGGATTGATGTGTGTTGGATGTTACTGCACAGAGATGATTGGCTGGATTGACTGTGTATTGGACATGCTGTTGCATGGAGATGATTGGCTGGATTGACAGTGCGTTAGATATGCTATTGCATGGAGCTGATTGGCTGGATTGACATTGTGTTGGATATGTCACTGCACAGAGCTGATTGGCTGGGTTGACAGTGTGTTGGATATGCTACTCCAGAGAGCTGCTTTCTCTCACACTCTCATTAGACCCAGAAATGGACTCGTGAATGGACTGCCATTCTTCCCAGTCATCCCCAGGCAGGTTGCCTTACTCAGCATTGTCTACCAGTGTGTTTTGCTATATGTATGTGTCTTTTCCTGCAAGTCAACGGTAGCGAAAAACAATCTGTCTTAGAATGTAGAACTCCTTGGTCTCATTCAGTGGTAAATGTCTGTTCTTGTATCTGACAAAATAGTCTCCTCTCACTCAGGTGGTGTGTTTTGTTACCTCAGCGGTTTTCTGTCCAGCTCTGTATCGCACACATACATCCACAGGCAGGGTGGTGTATGAGATGGCGTTGTGTTCTCATTAGCTGTGGCTGTTTATCAATCGTTCCCATCTCTGTAACACATATCAGGATTAGCTTTGCTGTACGCTAGCTTAGGCTATCTCACCCAGCTCGCCGTTTTTTGTCTTGCCTAAGAATCGCTGTTTTGTGTGGATTATTCTGCCGTTGTCTTTGGATTAGCCTGTTTTTTGTGCAGTGGCTAGAAGACGAGAATGGCAACATCACGGTCCCATGTAACATCTTACAGTTAGGCGGTTTAGGCCTCTGTACGTTGTAAATAAAACCCTTATTCTGAACCTTGGGTATCTGGTCTGAGTACCACATTTCCTTCAGAAGGGGATAATAGCTTATTGTTGAATAAAATGTGACATTTCTATTCTACTTCAGTACTTATTATAGAGAAAATAAAAAATGTGTGTCATTCTTTAAAACAGGTGACATTTTCAAACATTTCTATAAAAAGTAATTAGAACTTCTACTTGAAAGTTGCAATTTAAATAAAAAAACTTTTTAAACCGGATATGGCATCAGTTTTGTAGGAGACATGCTAGCATTGCACTTGTAGGCAGTGTGTGTGGCTGAGGCTGGTTTAGGTCAGTATTCTTCTTGCTAGTATTGTACTAGCAAAGAACTTTGGATCCACAGAAGCTCATGTTGGAGAGGTCCTGGTGCGATGGGGGATTTATCTTCTGCCATTTGCTCTCTCGGCTCAATCCCTCGTCTCAACCTGCCTTCACCTGCCTTATTTATCCAGCAGAAAACATCCCCACCAGACATCTGCTGAACTTCTGCTTGCATGCTGTATATATCAAACTGTGGCTACATACACTACATTTTTTTTATTTTAGGTATCTAATCAAGAGCCTGTATCCCATTCATGTCTGTTTCATAGCACTCAGCTTTGATCTGTGGTTGGAGTAACACAGTAAGGTCTTAAAATATCACCACTGTTGTTGCATTACGCCTAACTGTCGTTCGCAAGGTTAATTGTTATAAATGCACCTTTGCTTTAATGCTGTTACCTTTGGAAAATCTCTAGCATAATGGTATAATGCCATTCATCAGCGTACCTAATCGATTTGCCCTCACTTATCCAGTTTCTGTGTGCACGAGAACCGGTTCTGCAAACAGGAAAAAGCAAATTGTTAATTAAGACTCTGTTTAGGTCAAAGAACAAATGCAGGGTCAATGGCTTGTTTTTTTGCATTTGAAATCACCTAAGTGGAAAATTTCAGTCAATACCAGTTGTTCACAGGCACATTTGTGAACTGCTTCCAGGTTACGCTGTTTAAGTTCCATGCATTAGGTGTCACTTTTTTGGAAGCCATTGGAAATCTGAATTTAACTTTGATGTCCTGGGAAGCGTAACCAATAGAGCACTGAGAAGTGGTCTCTTAGGTCAGCATTTGTCCTTATTTTTAAGTCCTTATTGATAATCAATTTCATTCCACTTCACTGTATACCAGCCAATAGACAGACTCCTGTACTGACCCTGAATACAAATACACAGTGTTGGCCGTTGATTTAAGCCTCTTTAGGATTAGACTGAATCATTATGGATAAAGCCATCCAATTAAACATTCTTCATAGACACCCCTCCGTATGAGTCACGCCAACTCATGCTTTTAGCTGATTTGAATCTGCCTGAGAAGTTGTTTATATGAATTCATTTGAATTCGGTTAATAGGTCCCCATTTTCAGGAATAAAGTAGATGCTTTACATTCGCTGTGCCTGTTTCCCTTTTTTATAAATTAGATGCTTTAAAAACATTTTTGATTAGCGAACGCTGCTTATTTTCATAAAAGACCTCTTGATATGTGCGGTCTTTCATTAAATCTGAAGTGTTTATTATTCGTTGCATTGTGAACACAGACAGCCATGTGAAGTTTGTATTTTTTCTAGTATTTCCTAAGCAGTCTTTATACATAATTTGATCACAGCATGTAGAATAATGTCTCCTGCACCTGTTTTTGCTAACAAACATTGTTTGAGTTATCGGACAGGGTTGGTAGTATGTGTGAGCAGCTAGGATGATCTATACAACATCTGAGCTAATCTGTCAACGCAGCTGTTTAGGGAATGTTGTGAAAATGATCACAGGCCGTATTTATGGCTTCTCTGTGCCGAGCCTCCAGATGTCACGTGATTTAACTCCAGATGTTTAGCTGAGCATGAGCCACATATATTGAAATGACAACAGACTCATCCCGTGTTGTATTTGCAGTGTTGGGAAGCTACTTTGAAGTAGATCGCTATGTTGCAAAACGTAGCTAATTATAATGTTTACTATCAGAAGGTGTTTTTATGCCTTAGTCAATACAGTATTTAACTAGCAGGAAAACCATTAATGTGACAACATTAAACACTTCAACTGCTAAATTTATTCTATACTAAATGCAGCCATAAAAACCTAGCAAGCCTAGCAACAATTAAAAAGTATTGATAAATACATAATATTTAACTAAATATTTCACAAATATACAAAACATTAAGTTGGCTTCAGTAAAAAAATGAGGCTTTAGTAGCGCTAATAAATTAGCAAAATGTTTCATTAAGCAGTTAGTTTACATGAACTGTTGGAATGTGAAGATTCACTCAGATAAATCAGACTTTCTAATGGTTCTGCCATATGGAGAGATGACAGTTTAAGAGATGACGTTTAGTTATTACTTCAGTTCACTCGGCTGTAAAGCTGCTCGGTACAGTGTGTAAAAATTTTGCTGTAGCGTTTTGTCATGAAACGTTGGTGTTCATTGAAGTGTACAGTACTTTAAAATATGAAAGGATATGTGTAAGTGTATGAATATGTATAGGTACATTCATACTTTCACAGAGGGCAGAGAGACTGAGAGAGACTTCCAACACATTTAGTCTTCTTTATTTTTTAATTACTTAGTTTGATATACTGGAAATAACTATTTATTATTGTTTACATTAAATTGCTATTTTTATGGTTTCATAGACATTTTCCTATTTTATCCCACATATTATTATTTTAGTTGGCATTTCGGATATCTCTGTAGTACACAGCTATACTACA
Organism: Yasuhikotakia modesta; assembly: GCA_036877545.1. Lineage (NCBI taxonomy): Eukaryota > Metazoa > Chordata > Actinopteri > Cypriniformes > Botiidae > Yasuhikotakia > Yasuhikotakia modesta. Next base: position 9,691 of record JBAJNP010005838.1, read on the forward strand.
AACATTGCAGAAATAGATTTTTAGCTTATTAGCTTATAGATTTTTTTCCACACACTGTGAACAGTATAAACATTTTACGTGTAAGTCTGTAAATGTATTGTTTCGTAAAGTGAAAGTAAAGTGTTTTTTAGATTTTAGACCCTTGTCATGAAAAGAATGTCATTACCTTATTTGTCTCCTGTAGAGCCTGTCTGTTTCTCTCTCTGCATCTTCCTCATTTTAAAATGTCTATTACTCTGTTCAGTATAACTTTTCTCAGAGCGTGTTCTTCTTCCCATTTAACATTCCTCTCAGGCAGGCTGGCAGCTTTGTGCAATTTAGGAACTTCAACAGAGGCTCTGATCTGCTTCCCTGATCCCTGTTAGGAATGGATTGATTTCACAGGGATATATGGAAACCTCTCAAATCAGAGTGATTTCTCAAAGGATGCAGACACACACACTCATATGGACAGGATTGTCTGTCTATTGGATCTGCTAGCATTGAGATTGAATATTTCTGTCTGACATACAGCTTTGTACTTTGTTTTAATGCATGCGTATCATCCTCAGCTCTGACTTCTGGATTGCATAAGCAGTTTCATTACACACAGGGTTTTTTGGATGTATGTCAGTCTGGTTCTTAATAGCTTTAAAGGCAGACGGTGAGGATTATTGTGCCTGTGGGTGAGCGGTGCGAGTCCGCCTCCAAGACCGTCAGTTTCTTTAGATAGAGCGCAGTTTACTGGAGCTGTAAACGCTTCCGCCGCTGAACGTCTGTGTTGTGCCGGAAACTTCCTCAGACACGGAGGTCCCTCGGTGTGAAAGTGAGACAGCACGCAAACACACACATTCACTGACACAAGCGCCCCTGTCCTCCGCATTCCACACCGGCCCACCGCATTTAGGTGGACCTGTGCCTGTTGCCGTGGCAACGAGACTAGCAGTAGCAAAGATCTGACTGCGGAGAATGTTGCTATGGAAAGCAACCACGCATTATTTGCTCCATTTATCCACTGTTAAATCTGGGAATTCCAAATTAGTTAAACATCTGAGATCTGTTTTTCCTGCATCAAAGGTCCTTTCTCTCCACCCTGAGGGTGTGTGTACGAGGGTGTATGAAAGCGTTTTGATAATGCGTCAGACTGTTTGAAGTTTTTTCAGCAGTCAAGGTCTTTAGATTGAGAGTGACAAGACGTCTACAGATGAAACCTGTTGGCCCCGAGTGTGCTTAAGAAGCAAGCGCAAACGAACGAAAAGACTTGAATAAAAACTTGTTTGGCCTAGCGAGGTTTTGTTGTGCTCGCGTCCTTGAGGAAAATATCTAAAGACGGGTCACACACTTTTAAACAGCCCTTTAAAAATGTCAGCCTTGAAATGGCGTGTTTATCATGCACAGGGGAAAAAAATATAGGTGAATTATTTTGTTTTTTATTTTGTATTATATCTCAGCCCACCTACAGTCTGCAGGTAGCTCAGCTGTCAGGACCCCTAAAATCAGTGAATATTTATACTCATCATATTTGCTGTAAATGGTGGACTTTGGGGGCTGATGTTTTTATAGCAGTCAGCCATGATTTATTTACCTCATGTCTGAAAATGATCAATAATGAAGGAGTTAGAGTTGTAAAAATAAAGCAGTTTTTTGCGTGTGTGGTGTGTGTCATGTCGTAACATTTCTATAGCCAAGTGTGATTATGAACTGACCATTCTAGCATTTAATTGACTCTGAAATCCTGCTGTGTGGGGCGCACTTGGTTTAGCTTGGAGACAAGAAATAAATAAAAAACAAATAAATAATTGACACACAGAATGTAGAATTATAGCAGTTTCCTCTTGGCAGCTGTTTAGCCAATTATGAGCGTATTATGTTACTGACCGTTAAGTGTGAGCCGGCACCTTCAACCCCCAGTGCCTCAGGTACATAAATTGTTCATTTATTAAACTGATAGCCATTTTACCTCATGTCTGCTTTTCTGCTGACTGGAGCAATGAAGGAAATATGTTGTGCATACCCCCGAGATCAACTGGATACAGATAAAACAACATATTTTGTTTGACTCTGGGTACCAGGAACATCTTTTTGAAGCTGGAATGATGTTGAATTTTATATAAATCCCTTTGGACCAGGATTCCATACGATACCTCATAGGAAACAAAAATCATAATGTAAGTCTTTTTAACATCTCATTCTTTCCCTAGACAGCAATAGGAGGAAACGGAGAGCATAAAAAAAGACTTCTGCTTCTCAGAAAACATACCTGAGTTAAGGTGTTACTGTTTGAATTGTTTAAATTACCCTGATATTGCAAAAACACGATTCTTATAGCTAGTAATGAGTGATTGTATTAATAAGACTTTAAATTTCGCTTTAAAACGCTTTAAATTTCTTTATACTCTCACACCCAGAAAATATATGTAATGCTGTGAGTTTTAGTGTATTGATAAAATTTTGGGATGGACCAAATCTAACAGGAAGTGAAACACAATCTGTTGATGAATAGTTTTTTGGCATATTTTTTATATGCCAAAAAACATACCCCAGAAGGTTTATCCTCAAAGGACAAGGTAAACTGTTTTAAAAGTTTCAACAGTTATACAGTCAAGTTCCATTTATACAATTGGCTGAACAAAATTACTCTTCAATGCTTACTTTCAATAGCACTTTTTCTCTAGAGCATAAACAGACGTGTGTTTATTCCTTTGATAAAAATATTCATGTCTGTTTTGTTTAATCTTATCCAAGAAAAATCGTCCGGGCATCTCATCAGAAAATCCATTTTCTAATCAAATCTTTATCATATACTTTAACAGAAATTATGCTTCAGTCATCTGTTTACTACACAGCGATAAGCATCGTGTGAATTTTAATTTAAAAATGTGTTGCTTTCTTGTCAAACTCGCAACCAGTGTTAGCCAAGCAACATTAAAACTACAGTTTGCCAAGCTACAAGAGCTCTGTAATTTAAAAAGTGAAACTGCTTTTGAATTGGTAGTTAGTAGCACTACAAGCTACTCATTAGAATGCATTTGACTCCTACACTATTATAAAGGAGAGAAATGACAGATTCGGAGAGCAAGTTTGATTATTGCTTCAGCTGTCTCTCCTGTAAAGAACTCAAAGCTGCAACACAATACGATTTAAACAGTGCAGTAGTTTTTGTCATGCACAACTGCTGCTCATTGGAAACAGTAGGTTGTTATTGACTGGAATATCTGCACCATCACAGATGCAGCTGGGCTACTGTCACACAATTTAAAGTATATATAGTCAACTTAGTTACTCTCAAACAGTGGTGAGAGTGTTTTACCTTGTACTCCACAGTTTATGGTCATGCCTTTGGCAGATGCTTTCATCTAAAGCAACTTTCTAAAGCAGTATAATACAAATAAGTGTATTCAATAGGAATCTAACCCATGACCTTGGTATTGCTCACACCATGTTGTACAAGCAAGCTGTTAAAGCAAGTAAATTACCTACAGACTTCCTGAAAATGAATGTCCCATGATAGTCTATTTCTCATGGGGTGGAACTCTAAGCGTGGAAGTCATTACAATATGTATTGGTATGCTGGTAATATTCTTTAGTTTTGTTGCAAGGAATTGTGGGATTTGAAAGAGATTGCATGTTGTACCCGTGTGTAGAGAGGTGATGAGTGTTTGCTGCGGTTGCCTGGTAATTTCGCATGCGCAAGAGCATTGATTGCATCGTTGCTCAACAAAGCAGAAACTGCTTATTGAGCTAATGTGGTAGTGTGTTGGGATCAATTTTGCAATGTCACTTTTAAAGTATAGCCTATACAGAGTGGTGGGCGTGACACAGGGGTTGCGTAAAAGCTTTCTTGCTTATTTTTTACGTTTGCATATGTGTGGCTTTACTTATACTGTACATGCTAGTTATGTTTTACAGACTAGCACTCTTTATGGAAAAGGCTATCATTTGCGATTTGTTTGTGTTGTTGTGGCCTTGGCTACAGCAAGTCATTTAATTTCTGTTCCCTGCTTCCTTTATAGTTTTTGATGCTGGAATCAATCAATTCTCATCAGCATTTAATAAGTTCTGCACAATTTTTGCATAGATATTGCTCAGTAAGCTATTTAGCATTTAAGTCTTGGTCAATTACTGCATTTAAAAAATATCAGCTCATTAATAAGCTCTGATTGGTTGATTTTGTCTCTAGTATAAGAATAAGCTGCAAAGTGGTTCAGTCTTTATGCCAAATTCTGGCTACACAAGGCCAGTGCTCCATTAAAACTTATTAGGGAAGGAAAAAGAAAGTGTCAATCAAAAGTAGAATCATATGCTATTCCTTAGCTTTGCTGTGCTCTCTCTCTTTTTTTCCTCTCTCTCTTTTTTCTCTCTCTCTTTGCTGCTCCCTAGGTGAAAATGGAGGGAGTGGCAAGGATGCAAAGGTTACACATAAGAAGTGTCTCCTGCCGTTTCAACACTAGGGCAGGGTATAGTGACCCTTAAAATGGTTAAAGCAGTCAGACTCCAGGGGTGGCACAGTCAGGCACACCGAGTCCTGTGAGTTATAGACTGAAGATGACAAATGCACTGGGGCCATAGGGAAGAACAGGATATAAGATCCAGAGGCTGTGCAGAATACTCAACACACTGCAAGGCCACATTCAGGTTTTATTTAAGATAGGAGTGAACTGTCACAATACACAAGGTCATTTTGATTTATGTATGCGGAATCAGTCGACCAATGAGGGCAATCACTGTGGGCACACTGTAGCTAAATTTGGTTTCCACTTCATTACTAATTCTGTTCTGTGCACACTGAGTTTGGTTTTTAACTGGAGTGACAACTGAATTCACCCCCAAGAAGTTCTGATAAAAGTCATAAATCATAAAAATGTATAATTAATGAACTGCTCATATAATGGTTTGTTGACCAAATTAAATTTCTCTGTCATTAATTATCTTGAATTTTAATTAATTGAATGTCAATTCATTCCAAATTCAAACTTGGTGTCCTGTGGATCTGGCAAATTCATTTTAATTCATACTCTTGAATTCAAATAAAGCCAGTTTTTAAATTCAGTTTTTGCCCTCTCAGGGACCACTCAGCTCAATTCTAATTAAAATCCAATGTTTTTTATAATCTTAATGGTAATGAATATGTGTGTGTTTTACAAATGTCCCTCTCACACTTGCTTTCACATGTAAAGTGATGAAATCGCTCACATTTTCCAGTGTAGTATTTATTTCCTCAGGTCATTGCGATAGGCGGTGGAATATCTTCCAGTATTAGCGCTTAAACACTTTGCAACTTTGATACCCACCAGCAAAATAACATTAGTCTGAATTTTCTGCTCTGAAAGGTGTACTTGGTAAAACAACATGCAACACATCTCACAGTACAGTAGAGTTGGGCTTAAATATAGATGTGCCTATGCTTCCTATTGGCTTATTGTTGTTTATGTCAGTGACATTACATGGAGAACACAAATTGTATGAGTATTTGAACTGAATGTTGAGGTGAGAACTCAAAGACCTTATGAATTTTAATTATTTAAATGTTCCTCACGTAATTATGGAAATGTGTCACAGAAATGAGTCTTTGTTTTAGTATTAACAGAGATACCCAAAAATCTCAATGAGTTTCCTCACTTTCATAAAACATTGTATGTAACAGAACGATTTAACTCACAATCTCTCTTTCTGTCTTCTTTTTTTCCTGTCACTCTTGCGCTGCAGGCCTGCCAAGCTACACCTGTGGCAATCCAGGCCAGCTGCTTAATGGCATGCAGCAGGGCTCCACTTTTAACATCGGGGACAAGATCCGCTACAGCTGCAACCAGGGCTACATGCTGGAGGGCCACACGGTGCTGTCCTGCCTGGCAACGTCCTCCGGCACAGCTGCCTGGGACTTCCCCCTGCCATACTGCAGAGGTAAGCTGAGGCTCTTGGGATTGACGCTCTGTGTTTGGCCCTCATAATGAAGTTCCAGAAAGAGTCTCAGGAAGGAAGGTCACTTAGCGTCTTCATCAAAGACGACCGGTATTCCAGCGTTAAATAGCAGGTTGGCGGCACACTTCCATTTAGTCTGGATGAAACGTGGCAGAGAGCCTGGAAGTGAGGTCTGCTGAGGTGTGAAAGCCATTGAGATGTTCTGTGTGAGACAGCAGCATCACGTGCTAGCGTGCTAGCTGTTGCCTGAGGGGGCGGGATATACAAATGCTTTCCGTCATAATAAACCAAACGCTTGCTGACAGTTTGAGGCCAAATATTAACACAGTATAAGCGTGCCATGAACGCTACATGCGCTTACCCACAAAAACACAGGCTGCTAAATGAACAGTACAGCATAGATTTGAGTTCACTGGAGTTTATTCATAAGCATCTTAGATATGGTATATGTAGACATTAGGTCAGTTATAGAAGTAAAAGTAATGTGCATGGTTTATTAGACATATGTGTAGGCAAGGCACAGTAGCTGTGGTCTCGCAGATCAAGTGTGAGTGTGTTCTCCTAAGCCAGTATGAACCAGGACCATCTGTGCCTAAGCTGGAGGACAGGAAGCCCACGTAAAGACACACATGCTCAGGCATGCAATGCCAGAAGAAGACCCCCTCCTGCCAATTCTGAAGCCCCTTTCTCCTAAACTGATGTTCTTCTTCTCTTCTTCTGGTGTCTCTCTCGTTTCCTGTTTTTCTTGTCTTGATTCTTAAGTCATCTCCTTCCTGATTTCTTAATGTACTAGGTGTCCAACACGACATATCAACCATTTCTCTTTCCTGTGTAAAATATTAATGGTAAACATACTGTAAATATGTCAGTGTTGCATGTGAATTAAACAGCAACATTTAATGAGATCTTAAAAACCAGCGATGTTAAAGATTTTTGTGGGGTTGTTTTATGTGGGTACAATATTCCCTAACATGTATTTAATATATACAGTATATGTTTGATCCCCACGTCGTAGAGAGTGTCGGATATCTCCGTTACTACACACGTTATCTGATCCAAATGCTCCTCTCCACTAGTTCCAAGTCTTTCCCATACACAGTGGGAATACACTCCGCATGCAAAATGTCAAAATGGCAGGTTGTCGGAATGCCACCCCACTCTCCGGCACAAACAATGTTTTCCAAAAGGAATACAAGTGGAAAACATAAAGTTAAAGCTTTGCATCTTCCAAAATCCTTTTCTCCCTCTCTTCTCTTTCCTGTTCTTTCCTGTTCCCAGGACTAACGATGCTGATGCACTCGACTCGCTGCAGGGTTGCCATGGCAGCCACAGAGCTCGAGGAAGTGTGATATGAAGAGACATGAAACACAGGCAGTCCGTCTTTTATAGGGGCTTAGATCTCCAAGCATCACACACCATCCATTTATCCGAACCATTTGAACAAGTCACTTTGAAATGAAAGGGCTGTCTTGGTCAGTTCAAAGGTCTGCGTGAGCTCATTAGGAAAACTGATTGATTTTAGGCTCAAATTCTCTTAAGTGCTAAATAAGTAAATGGGGCATCATCAAAATAAAAATAAAAAACTACTATAATGCAGTGATGGTATCAGACAGTACTTCAAAATATTGCCAGTGTTTAAGGACCATTTTAATGCAATGTATTGATATACCTTAAACATTCTGAGTAAATACTTGTTACCTTAAAACTCATGTCTAAGTGTTGATATTTGTGTGCAGCTGACTGAAAACAGCACACACAGAGCCATGACAAATCCTCTCTCATGCTGTTTTTTTTTGCACTGAACCAAAGCCAAAAAATCTAAGCTTTAAACCTTTTATTGCTTGTTGTGCTGCCTTGTAAAAACTAACATGTCCTCCAGTACATTTCTATCATTTTGTATAACAATAATTGTTATTATAAATACTTGGATTTATGCTTAAATCTGTAAAAAAAGTTTTTTATTAATTTTTTTTCCTAGTTTTCTTTTTCTAGATATTAGCAGCTCAGACATAAAGTCACAAAGTCTGTATAAGATCAAACAGACAAACTGAGAGGCCAGCGATCGTTGTGTTCTCCTGAACTCTCGCCCGGAATACCAATGACCTTCTCCCTCCGAACCCTCCCTCCACCCGCTGTTCCTTTTTTCCCTCCATCTCTCTGTTCAAGAGCTCTGAGAGATTTCTCCTCACATATGCTCTGTGTCTCTCTGGGGACTTGTAAGAGTGACAGATCCCGCCAAAGACTGACAGGACCCGGCACCTCCGCGCCGCTCTCCACTCACGAGAAGAAATCATGCGATTAGCCAGTCACCGCTAATGAATCCCATGCTGCTGTGTCAGACAGGAACTCATCACCTAGCGATGACAAGCGAGCTCTTTCACCTGTGTGAGGCGTATACACACAGTCTGCATTCACACCGACATCCAGATTGTTTATTTGGTTGGGGAAGAGATCATTTTTGCCTGCTAGGTTGGTGTGATGACTCACTTTTTGTTTCATGTTGCTTCTGCTTTCACTGTCTCCCCCCCCACACACACATATACACACACACACATACACACACACATATACACACACGCACACACACTTAGACGCCCCCTAATACGTGTCTGCTTCCACCATCTTCCACATACACACACACACACACACTCAGACGCCCACCTCACTTTTTGTTTTAATGTTGTTTCTGCTTTCACTGTCTTTCCCACACACATACACACACAAACAAACTCAGACGCCCCCTAAACAAATCTCCCATCGCTCTCTCACTCACTCCCCCTCAACTCTGTTTTTACCCCAGAGACGTTTCTAGTTATCGTTATGAGTCACTCACACTGAGAGACTTTGCTCCTTTACTTGCCTGGAAGCCAACACAGCTACTTGGCATGCACCCATAATTCAGAACACTTCTCTTGCTATCAAGCCGGAGTGCGGGGCTGTATTTGCATGTCACATTTATACGTTTGATGAAAGACCCGTTCGGCTTTCTTATGCATATTGGTGTGCGGATCTGTTTTGAGGAAATGCTTGTTGAATTTGAGGTCATCAAAGCTCGATTAGACACCGTAGCTCAAAGACCGCATTTACACCTGTTGTTAACATCCTTCTTGGTCGATTTGATAGGTGCACCGAGCTAAATGCAGGTGGAAACGGGGTCCAGAATGTAAGATGTACATTACAGTCAGGTGTAAATGGGGTCAAATGAGGTCCTTTTCATATTAGATTTATACAAAAAATAATTTCATATACAGCACAGAAGTTATATAAGTGGTGTTTGTGATCTGAAACCATTTTAAGCCACATTATTTATTTATTTGGATACATAGTTTAGATGGTGTTTCATTGTCTTTACAATATTTGATCCCGTCTTAGTGTGTCACATTGGAGATGACGCCTTTTTAGGTGGTGACGAGGAGTCGTTTTTTTAAAAGGAGGTCAGGTTTCCAGACTTAACTTTCTCCCTGTCAGAAAGTTTTCATTTCTTGATTTTCTCAGGGGAGGGACACAGGAAGGGCTAAAAACAGGGGGTCTGTTGATTCGCCTTCAATCTCAGATGGTTTTGCTCTTTTTCTTCACCTCACAGACTCGCTGTCAGGCAGAAAGACTGAGCATTAAAGATGAAGAGACAGACAGAGCAAGAAAAATAGGAAGTTGCATTTGATCCACTAAGGGTTTTTTATTATTATTTCGGAGAGCCAGCAGGCTCAGTTACTCCCTCAGCCTTTAAATGCCTGTTTGTTATGTTATTGTGTCCTTAACACAGTTTTATGGAGTGGAACATGAGTACAAATAATTACCAAATTTTTTAATTTACCTCAATTAATTACACCAGGGTTGCATCGTGTTGCATCATTGGCCTGCAAGGGTTGCCCAGAAAACTCAAGACCTCAAGACCATCACTGTGTGTCCAATTAGATCTAATTCCTCTCCTAATGCCTCTTCTGAAAGGGGTTTAAAACACTACAGCCATATGCGCTTGTTGAAACTACATTTATAAAGCAACAGTGAGGTCAGCCGCTATTGTGTAGCTATGGCATTATGTTGACATTCTGTATTGTAATGCATCCCTAAGGTGTTCAGTGGGAGTGTGCAGGCCTGTCATGTTTGTACACATTAGACTCTGTAAACCATTTCTTCATGGATGTTGCTTTGTGCACAGGGACCAAACGCACTATATGTCAACACACTATATTTGTATTAAAATGCTTAATTGTTGAAAAGTCAGTCATATTTGGGTGTATTTGTGTTTGAACTCTTCACAGCGGATGATGGCTGTGGGGGGACATTACGTGGACAGAGCGGAACCATCAACAGTCCAAACTACCCACAGGAGTACAACAACAATGCAGACTGCACCTGGACCATCCTGGCCGAGCCTGGCGACACCATCGCCTTGGTGTTCTCCGACTTCCAGTTGGAAGAGGACTATGATGTTTTGGAAATAACTGGCACGGAAGGTTCCTCTCAGTGGTGAGTGTCCAACACAGTTTGGTCTTCTGGGAAAGGAAGTGTGCGAGTCGTCTTTAGGGAGGCTTACGACGCCTAACTGCTACTGCTAAGCAGCAGGCCTGGTGGTGGTAGTGCTGTTGGCAGTGGGTAGGTGTTTGACGGGCGAATGAGAGAGAGAGAAAAAGAGAGCTAGCGAGCCAAGAGAACCACTAGCCATGAAGCATCTCAGCACTTGTTCAGTGGAAAAGAACCAAATCACAGATTGATTCAATTATTCAGCACATAATGCGCACAGAACTTGGACCAAAGAGAAAAGATAAAAATGTTGCAGTCCGTTGCAAACCTTGTCTAGGGAGCACCAGAGTGCTGCATTTGTGACCCTGTGGTTCCTCCTAGGCTTCGCATTCACACCACTTCCAATTTACACTCATTTAGGTGCAAAGTACTGTGGAAAAGTATTGCATATTTCTCTTGGATTAAATGGTTATGCAACTCTAAGGAGCTAACATTTGCTATTGTTGGAGTCAAGGTACACTTACATTAAACACATTGTTCGTTTGAGCATCCTGATTAGCCCCACTTAGCATTAGCTCATTGGTGAGTTTAAGGCAGGACTAACAGGTTTAGGTTTGTTTGGTGGCTTAAATGGAACAGAAATTGGCACAATTCTCTATAAATTGCTTGGTTTTTATCTTTTACTGACTTCATACATTTGTTTTTGACATTATGCTCCAACTCAAAGTCTAAATCAGGTATGAAATGAAAAGGTCAAACAATAAATCTTCTGTCCAAGTTAATCTGAGTGTTGTCGTAACAGGTCATAACTTTGTGCAATGTCACGCGACAAGGTGTTTTTGTCAGTTGTTTGGTTACTATTTTTATCACTGTTGCACACCCACAATGAAATCTCAGTGGTGCAAACATACAGTAGCATTTCAACAAACATTGGATGTTATAATTGGCTAATTTAGTTTTTTTTAATGACATTAGCTTCAATGTTGTCGACAGCGGGTAAATATTTAAACTGTGTGAAAATCAGCTTGTACCTGCACGCTTTCAGACAACAATAATTAGCAATGACTGTTGCTTGTTGTCGTGCGTAAAAACTTGTTTTTTAAATGTCATGTAAATGTTGTTTTTTTTTTTGCTCTTCTGAAAAGCATCGGCCATTGGCTTACTGAACTGTTGCTTACTATCTGTTACAGACTTGAATTTGACAGTTTCCTCCCAATAGGCTAGCAGCTAATTAGACAAGCCAAAAAACCTTTTATTATTAGAACAACGTTTGATTCCTTTAGCCTTGACACATTTTGAACAATGAGGTGGAAAAGTTGGCATGTAAATTATTACCTTATGGCTGTAGACCAATTAGAGGAGACCTTTAACTGTGGTGCGAAAAGCTTTCCCGCTGCTCGGGTCCAGCCCTATACATGTGTAGGTTTTATTGAGCTGTGACACACCACACAGGTGCGGTGAAGCATGGACATTTGCCTGCCTCTTTGCCACACTCTCAAGGGCCCGGCAGAGGAGCACAGGGACTGCTGAGAGAAGGTTGTTCCTGCCCAGGCAGGGCAATCAATAGACCTCACTTCATTCTTGCCCTCTTTCTCGTCCCATTGCTGCTACGGTGTATGGGCACAGCAGAACTCTTAATTAAACAGGGAATTAAGAGGGAGCGTGGCACATGTTGAGAGAGACAGATGAGAGAGACAGATGAGAGAGACAGATGAGAGAGACAGATGAGAGAGACAGATGAGAGAGACAGAGAGAGAGGGAGGGGACGTCGTTCAACCTTGGCATGTTCTGGGAACCAGCAAAAAGACCCAGTATCAGATCACTGAACTTCAAACACGATTATGGCACCGTCAGGAAAGAGCCAATCACTGCACATTTGATGGAACTCCTGGACAGGAAGGAGATGTTTTGAGTTCTGAAATAGAGATTTATTTTCGGCAGTTTTTTCTGTTGTAAGAAATGATGGATAAGTGATGCACGTTATGGCATTAATGTTGTGAGGATTGCCTGGATGCTGGTAAAAAGATGTTAGATGATTCAGATTCAAGATGATAATGATCATTTTTGAAAGATGAAAGATAATTTTTGATTCAGATTCAAGTATTTCTATTCAAGTTGGGTTGTTTTTATATATTTAAAAACATATTTTTAGCATGCTTTTTATAGCCAAAAGACAGAGAATGCAGTTTTTCTTGTGCTTAAAATATTAAGTTAAGTTTAGACTGCGGCATGACCTGAATGCAAGGTTACATGAAGCAGACTGGTTACATGTCACTGACTGAAAGCTGGAAACATATATTTGCACATTTTTGCCAAACATGAGTCAGAGCTAGTGTTTGCATTAGCACAAAATACACTTATATATACACATATCCACTGTTATATCCAAGTAGCATTTCAACTAAAAGATGAATAAGATGCACGGTTTTGCTAGATGGTGCACAACAATTTTCAAAGCTAAATTGCTTTTCTCTTGACACGTGTGTTAAACGCAGGGCTCACACTGAGATGCGACAGGGTCAGTACCAATGAGATTGCTTAAATAGTAAACTAGTAAAATATGCTGTTAAACTTAAATGTAATTTGCCCCACTGGGATCTTTAATGCAGCTAAGATACACAATTGGGGAAGTTTTGAACCAACAGGGACACAGACTAAAGAATTTGAGAACTCCTGGAAAGAGATAATTGACAGATGAACATTTCTGCATTCTCTGGAAATTCAAAGGCTGCATGGAAAAATCCATATGCAAGTGATCGGGAAGGAAAACAATGCTGATACTTCGTAACCTGTTTCTGTCATCCTGAGTGTTTGATTGGCGTGAGATGTGTCTGAAAGCTGTGGAGGGTAAGTCAAACACCGGCATATGTTGAGTAGTGCAGCAGAGTAACCATGAATCATTCCCAAATTTATTCCCTCTTTATTGAGAAGCAGTAGTGCTAATATAGCAACATGTAGGTCTTATGTGATAAATGTAAAAGGTTGCCCAAAACAACTAGCAGCAGATTCTTATGAGCTCACATGATGGATTTATCCCTTAAGAGTTCATCTACAGTTCCTATTTGTTCTATTAAACCCATGAGAATGTGGAACATTGTGTTGAATGTGGCTGGAAATTGTGCACATTGTGGTGCTTTTGTGATAGCAAATCTGTTTCAAATCTTGTGTCTACAAAACCTGTCTACATATTGATTTACAGAAGGTCAAAGAAAGTGAGTTTCTAGGAGAGAATTGTTAAAGCTTTTTAAAGTAATATTACATATTAAGTTTTTCAATGTAACTTCAAATTAAACATTTTGAACATAAATATACAGAAGTAGAATTATGTAATTGCAACACTTTCATTTCATTGCTATACAAGTTGGGTGTTTGGCTGTTTGTTTACCAAGGATTTAAGTTGTAACCCAAAGCTTTTCTTTATACGTTTTAATTCTTCTCTATATATTGTTTTCTGATATTCAGTGAAAGTTTCTGAAGTCTTTATTGTTTGTTGTGGTGGATCTAAGACGGTCAATTCTCTGTATAATCTCTCCCTGATCTCTCGTTACTCAGTTGGGTAGACAGCAGGGCACAGACCGCATGCCTGGGGCTTCTAAACCTTGCCATAAGGATTGTTTGACATGTATGCATCTACGCAACACGCTCTCTCTCTCTCCATCTCTCTCATTGCTTGAGTTATTGATTACCTTTATAAATCTTGAAGGAGGCAGGTATTTATAGATGGTCGTTTAAGGTCCATGCTGTTATTGCAGTATTGGTTGTTACAATATCTTTTATAAAACCCACTGTTTAAAACTTTTCTGTCTCTTCTGGATTCTGACTGACTGACAGGATTTGTCATCCTATTGCAACACTTTTTTTCCTTGTACCTGGTTTTAAGAGATTTAATTGTATGTATTTTCTTAGATATAAGTGGCACTCCGTGAAATGCACTGAGGGCAGGAATGTGGGACTCTGGTCTATCCAAACAAACAAGTAAACAAACAAACAAACAAAATGGAAAGAAAAAACCTTGTGGTTGTGTTGTTGGAAGGGAAAGGGCAGATGTTTCAAAGAAGACTAATGTGTTTTAACAATTTTCCTGGGGTAACACTTAAGAGAAAGACACATGCCTCAAGTCGCTGCATGAAGGAAATTTTTTTTTACTTTTTTTCAAATGTTTTCCCCCAAATGCTTGAATTTTTAATGATTAGTTTTAAAGCTCTCTGTCTATCTGTCTCCATCCACAGACATATAAGCATCCACATGCTTATATGCACATATAACTTTGTTTGTGAGTAAGGCTTTAGCTTGACATTTTTCAGTGTGTTGTGCTAAACTTGACAGCCGATGGGCACTGAAGTCACGCAGATCCCCGTGGAGGCATTTCACTTCCTGTCAGTTTTTCCTGTGCGACACCCTCCTAATTGTCAGATGAAAGCGTGCCGTTCTAAAGTCCTTCTGGTTTATTTCTGCCAGTGCCATTTATAAAATGTTATGAAACTCTGCAGTACAGACACCGGGGAAGGATGGTGTAGCATTTTGTGTGGAAATCTGTTGCAAATGTTCGCTTCTCCATGGTTTAGACGCGTGTCACGGCTAATTCCAGGAGAACTGCAAAAGCAGGTCAGTGTTTCACTGCAGAAGGAGATATCAATGCAATTTTTCCACTGTGAAAAACTTTTCTTATACAGGATATTTTTGCCCCATTCCTTTGTTTTACTCTTAACATCCTCTGTTTGTTTATATTTGAAGACAAGAAGAGATCATTTCCCCCATGTTTGTGATAGAGGAATTCAGCGCACATTTGTTCACCATCTTCCAAATCAGATTAGTCTTTGTCACTGGAATTATTATTTATTTTTTTCACTGGATTTATTGTTTTTTATTACAGGGCGGGGCTTGAGTTTATCCTGGAGTTGATTGGTTCACAAACAGTGAGACTTCAATATCAAAATAGAGGCAGATTTGAATGTCAGTTGCTGTACCAATGCCTGAATTGTCTTTGGTTCTTTATTTACAGTTACTACTGTATAATCGTTTAGCCTGGGACTGTATTTTGGTCATATTTAAGGCTGTCTGGATATTATTGTTAAATAAGTGCACATGCTTTCAAAGTTTTCATATTGACTTTAAGGAGAAATAGTTATATTTATACTATGGTGAAGGCACCTATAAACCTCACAGAAATGGGTGTCGTGCAATTGTGTTTTTTCCCACAGGAAGTACCGCGATTGATAGGATGATGTGGGCCGAGCGCGTTATGATTATGGTCTCTGGTTGTACTGCATGCTGCTACTTATAAGACTAACCAACGGCATCGCGATGGGCCGCCTGACATTGCCGGTTCAATTATACCTTGAAATGCGGGCGTGCCGTTCTGCATGTAAAGTGTATCCTTCCTCACAGACAGTGTACAGAACTCGCATAACAAACCACACACACACAAGACACCCATGAATAATACACAGGACATACATTGGGGGGATTATGTGCTAAGCATGCAGGCAGAGATCAGACAAACATATGTGGCAGGACTAGATGCTGTTCTTGCCACTTCTGCAGGAGCTCAACATGCTACACCTTGCACCGCAATCCTGTTTAATAAGTAAATCCACACGTTTGATTGGTCCCTCATGCCTGGTCAGATCTTGCTAAGGTTTGTTTCTTCTGTAAACGCCCCAGAGGGACAGAACTTCCAACCCGCCTATTCATATCTCCACCCTTCCTGCTGTGGTGGCGGAATTAGACTGAGAAATGCTTGGCTTCGATCAAGGACAGTGTGAAATCAATAGCCGTCTAGTTACTCAGCACAAAGCACTTATCAAAATCTTTTTCTGCCAGTCATGTTTTGCTTAGGAACGTGTGGGTCTGATGTCTCCATTCCATCTGAGCCATCAATCAAAACTGCACGGATGACCGCAACTTAGCTAGTGTCTGGAACGTCAGAGCATCTAAACAGATCCGCTTAGTCGTAGAAGTATCACTCTCAGCTTTTTTGTCTAGCTGATGTCATGTTAAAAATAAACTAAATCAGGCATGAGCAATTGAAGAAAAGACTCAAGCAGTCAGCAAACTCTGATATATTGTTTATGCTAAATTGATACAATAAGGCTAATGAAAGCACATCTAATGTAATCCAGTTAAACTGTGTGCGTATTACATGTGTTGCACGTTTAATGACTATGTTTTGACCCTAGGTGACTCTGTGTTGGGTCAAACCAGGTTTACGCCACATCATTTAGCCTCTCAGATTGGCATCCGCTTAAGTGTCACAACCTGAATCAGCGATTTCACCGAGGTTTGTTGCAAGGCTTTTAACAGGAGGACAGAATGACCGCTGTGGTACATCTGCGTCTGTGAATGAAGTGAGATTTGTGGTGGGGGAGCCTATAAATATTTCTTAGGGCACTCTGTGGGAAGGGTGGCAGCAAAAGCGTCCATTCTGCTCCAGCACACTCTAAATCAGCCCCACTAGATACTTGTAAAGGGGTCCGTGTTGGAAAGCAGCGTGGTGATTGGCTGAGGACATCACAGGCTAATATAAGTGCTTGTATAGGCATGTTTGATTCTTTGTTCTGTGTAATGAGGAACATTGACGCTAGAATGAGAGGTTACAAGTCAAGGATTAGATTAGATGTCCATTCCCTTACTGCTAATTGAAAACTTTACAGTTTTTAAAGAGGCTGGGTTTGGCTTGACTTTGTATGCTGTGTTTCACACAGAAAATCTTGCACATAATGTAGCAGTCTTGTGCCTTGTAAACAAGACTTTATTTCCTCTATAGACCCCAGTACATGTTATGTACAGTACAGGTCATGTACTGTACATGACATGTAGCAGCCAGCCAATCAGATTCGAACAGGGAATTCCAAACAGCTGTATTGGATAATCCATGCTGTCTAAAGCCCTTTTATATACATTTACAGCATTACAGTACATCACTGTGTCTAGTGTGCATTATACAGGCTTTAACGTCTAACTTTCAGTTTTATCTTATGGTTTCCATTGTTATTTGGACATCATTTGACATGCTGGATCAATTTATTTGACTTGTTTGTACTTAGGCTGTTTCATGTAGAAATGTTTGCCATCAAAATAACATGATAAATGAAATAATCATTGCTCATACTCTCAGTCTGTGCTCAATATGTGCAGAATCAACAGTATTTCCATAACACTTTATGGATATTGGTAACAGTCAATGAGGTCTATTTTAATGGAAAGTAATGATTGTCTCTTCAGGATGTCTGGGCTATAGTGGATTCTGGCTGTTTTTTCAAACGGTACATTGGCAGTAAAACTTAACAGTTGATAAAGCCGCTTGTCTAATGCATGTTGGAAGCCTCAGTTTTAGTTTTCAGTGTTGTGTGTTTTCTTTAGTTGTTGAGAGTTTATTTTATGGATTTTTGATGAGAATGGGAAAGACCCTCTGATTTTATAGCCTACTTTAATAAAAGTACCCTGAGTTTTATTCTGTGAAGCACAATTATTCTTCACACACCATATCCCACCTCTAATCTTCACACACACACACACACACACACACACA
>JBAJNP010005839.1:0-27577 GCA_036877545.1 Yasuhikotakia modesta
GTTTGACCATGCAATTTACATTAAAATACATATTTAAAATGAACTGTATAGTCACAAGACTTAAACAACAAGTAAGCATAACATGCATTTACACCAGAAAATCCTGTAAGCATGGCATTTTTTTCCACAATGTCCACACATTAGAGAAAATGTTACCTTCCATGTTTACAAAAAGCTGAGCAAGTAGTTTCCTCGACCACTGTCTTAAATCAACTACAGAGCATCACCTCTTTCTTGTCTAAATGTTCATAATCCAAACATAAGCATAAATCAGAAACAGTCTACCCAAAAACTACCTGCTATGTCTTTACAAGACACCAGGTCCATGTCAACCTTGCCATCCTGATGTACTTGCAACACCACATTGGTGACAACCTGAAGCTCACCTGGCCAAACACAAAACTGATGAATTGCTGATTTAAATTGTTCATTCAGAGAGCTTAATTCAAACAAAATGTTTGTATTTGATTGTAACTGCTTTAAAACACATCCATCCTCAGGGTCTATGCATCCTGCATTCACTTTTATGACATATTTTATAAAATATTTATAATTTAATGTACTCAACAACAAAAAACAACACTCACGTGATGTCCATGAAAGCATTTGGCAAATAATTGCTGTCACAATAATGAAAGTTCAAACTGTTACAGTCAGAACAAAATCAATTTGTAAAAGTTCACATTTTAACAAATGGCTATAGTAACTACTTATGACAAGCAAAACTAAATGTGCCAAACTATTTACTCAAGTGTTTAACAATGCAAATATAATTTAGCCATCAAGCCTGCACTACTGCTTTCACTTTTAACATAAACTTTGTCATTTAAACTTTATGCAATTCATAACTTCTAAGCTTCAAAACTCTTTTGGCTTCTGGCTAATACCTATGGTAGGAATTGAATTTACACCCATGTTCTTTCAACCAAGAGAAAATGTGGGCAGAGAAAGCATAACCAAAAAAGAAAGTCAAATAAACTTACCCTAAAATGCCTTGCAACTCCGTCCTGGGACCGTGACAGTTGTATTCCCTCTGTAAACAAACAGACAGGCATCACTATCAAAACCTCATGTGACACCAATTAATTTTTCGTTCATGCAATATGCAATGACTTACATTAAACAAATAAACAACGGCGTGGTTTCTTGACTATACAAAACATGTAAATAACCTTTAAATGTGGAAAAATAATACTAAAGCTAAAACGTTCATCATAGTAAACGCACTGCATTAAGCCAAACTCCCTCTTGACAGCTGGGTGATAAACCTCTGGCTCCGTTAAGTGATGCAAATGTCACTACCTCTATATGCCACTTCAGCTGTCAGTGGTGTCACTTAAAGTAAAACCATTTTATACGTGGTCCTGAATCGTGTATTATTGTTATTTTAATGTTTACGTAAGGCTTTGATGATATCACCAGGAGAATCGCACGATTGGTTGGATACATGGAGGTCCAGCGTCACTAAACAAAATGGGCTGAATAAGCCCAGACGAACGTGGAGTCCAAGCACATAACTGGTAATCTGAGGTGCAAATATAGTTATATAATGCATTAAACGCGCCTTTCTTCCATTCCCCTATTGACTTGCACTGCAAACAGTACGTCGGTTCCTCAGGAGCTCATTCTCCCTTTAGAGCGCCCCGTACTCACCGTCGTGCTTGCCTTCGTGCTGCTGTGGTTTCCCTTTGTAAGGCTGTGCGCCTTGCCGTTGCGCAGTGCGCACGCAAAATGTTTCTAAGAGCTCCTTTCTAGTTATAGATAAGTCTACACTATTAATTATTTTGAAAAAATCGCTAAGGATTTGTCCTTAGTTCGCACTTTTCGGTGCACATCCACCCTACAATGAGGCTCAACCAGGGATATTTTGTGACACTCGATCATTTGAACCAATAAGATTAAGGCAAATGAAAGGAAGATCCGCCTCCAGTTGCACAGCCTCCATTTCGACGTCTAATGTGTGGAAGCATTTCTTTGCGCATGGTAGCTACACAAAGTACCTTAAAATGGCCACCGAGTCGGTGGGAGGAGCTTGTTAGTCGCTCCATCGAGCACCCCACGTACTGCCCTTAAGGTTGTTTCAGGCTCCAGTCGTGCAGATTACAGTTCATGTCTAAGACATTTGGGAACTCAGATCACCACTTTTCCAACAATGCACATAATTGTTTAGAAACAATGTGGGCTGTTAACTGTAGGACATTGAATATGTGAGAACTGTAATCAAAAGATTTGCACAAAGCAAAGATTTGAATGTGGCTTCCCTGGCACAGACACATTTCATTCACTGCTTTCCTTTGAGCAAGGAAAATGCTTAGGAAATGCTTGGTTTATTAACCTGCAGGGATTTCCTAGCAAAAAATGCATGAGTAAGAGAAGCTCTGCTTCTGTATGTGCTCTAGGGAGTACAGCAGTCCTTGGTGATTTTCTCTTATAGAGTCTATAAAGCTTCTTGATGTTGCCTCCCAATACAACACTTCGCTCATTACAACTAGCTCTTCTTTGATTATATGGACTTTCCACACCCCACTCTTTTACCAGTTAACCTTTAGAAGGTACATAGGAATAATGCAGTCCCTCATAGCTGACGGGATCAGTTGGGAAACTAGTCAGACTATGAACAGTGTCATGTGATCAGAGTCAAGTTTGTTAGTCCTTAAAGTTAAAATGCTGCTAAATTTGGCAAAAGATTTGGGGCTGCTGGCCCTAGTGGATGGCTCTGCCCTGTCAAGTAAAATAAAAACATCAACAAGAATTTTTTTAAATATAAAACACTTTAAATGCACTCTACATAACTACACTACAGTGATGAAAAAGTTCTAAATATTTTTTCCATAAAAATAAAGTCTGTTCTAAGGCATTCCGTTTAACGTGGGGAGGGGCAATGTGTTAGGGACACTTACTCAGAACCTACAAGATTACAAGGGAAAGTGTACTTTAAAATCCAAAACCATTCTCCCTTTGAGGTCCACGTGAGGCAATGCTGTAAACATTTTCCAAAGATTGTTAGATCAGAGTCCCCACACCAGGACAATAATTAAAATCCATCCCCGGATGCCAGATCCCACCAAAAATATCAGTTCTTCCAGTAACAAACAACTTGTCAACAGAGCTGTCAATACCCAAACTCTGCTAACAGCAAGTCTTGTCTGGTATCTAAAAATACCCCAAACAATTGTTAAACAGTCAGTCAAGAAGTTGACTGATGAAAACCAGGAAAGAGCAGAAGCAGGAGACGAAGTGATGATGGTAAAAGAACAGAGTTTATTGAACAATCTTAGTTGCAATCTTAGTATGTTTCAATGCTCAAACTTCGTCTAAAAACACATTTCAGCAGACAATGAAATATCAAACTGTTTTATGACAACATCCCATAAAACCTTGGGTTTCCATAAACATCCCCTCTTATCAGAGTTTAAACAGACCAAACAATTAATGAAACCCCACAATCATGAGACTGAACAATAATGAGAAAGTATAGGCAAAAAAAAAATAATGAGATTTATAAAACAGAAAAATATAATGATTAATAAATAAATTATTAAAAAATTAAATAACCAAAGGATATTAAAAAAATAGCCAAAGGATAAATTATTTGAATAACTAATGGTTTTAAAACAATTAAAATAATTATAAATAAATTAAAAACAAAACATACAAATCAAAACACAACACAAACAATTGCTGTGTAAAGGTCTAAGGATTCTTTAAGATCATGTGACTTATGTACCACTGTATAATCTGTAGCCATCACAAATCCCAGAGCAAGACAATAGTTCAGCATATAATATACCAATATACAAACATTTTTATATGGTGTTATAGTCTACTGGGATAAAACTGGTTTTTAAAAGAAACAGGAACATAAAGGGCTACATGAATGTTGTGTGATCTCTGCATGCCTAAAGCAAATCCATTTGAATGAGCCAGTGTACCTCTGCTGGGACTTCCAGAGCCTTTGGGAGTTTTCTTGTCCTACGGCTGCAGCTTATTGTATTAAGGTTACACATTCTCTGGTCACATGGATTTGAACAAGCATGACTGTAACTTCTTTAAGTATGACCATAGAATGCATTTATCAAGGTCCCAATGTCCCAGTGCTCTTGCTTGGCCTTTTCCCATTCTCAGAAAATATCTGTCTTTTGCCCTATTCTATACTGGAAATGATCATGTAACTCTTTACTGTATAGTTTGTCTAATTCAGTGTACTGTTTTTAACATTTTAGCTTTGAGTGACTGTAGAGGCGGTTTACCCTGGTTTTTAGAAGCCCAATGAAACTGGTCACAAACATACATTTCCTCAATGGTACTAAGCTGGTGATTTAGAAAGTATAGGTCAGAGTAGTTTAACGTGTTGTCAGTTCCCATGTTTCTTAACTAAATGTGGTCCAGTATAATAGCATCAGAGCCTTAAATTTGAAGCAGATGGCTAAATTCATCTTAAAATGGAGTCCACAAAGAATGTGATATGGCTTCTCTTTGGCTGACTGAAATTATGCCAACAGTTCTTTCTACAGTGCTCCCCCCACATCCACACACACACACCATTCAGTCTTTTACACATATTTATTTAGTAGACACTTTTATCCAGTTTGATGATGTCATTGCTCTTCCCATCTCTGTAGAGAATGTGTAGAATATGCGAATACAAGCTGTGTCAAGTTGGTATTTTTGGGCAAGTTCTGAGAACACATACAGACCAATTGGTTAGAGTGTTTGTAGACATTTCTCATTGGTCTCTCTGCTTGTCTACAGGTCCTGCATGTTTCAAATGTCATGTATAAGTCTAGCAACCCAAAGTAGCCCAAAGTGACTACTTTGGGCTAAGTGTCTGAATGCCTGGTGTCCGGTTGCCGTAACTCCCATAGTGAGCAAATGCTTTGAGAGAATGATGAACGACATCATCTGCTCCATGTTACTTGACACCCTGGACTCTCTAGAGTTAACCTATAGTCAGAACAGGACACTGCCATCTCCAATCTGGAAAAGAGAGACATCCAAGTGAGAATGTTGTTTGTTGGTTACAGCTCAGCATTAAATTTAACAGATTCCTACTCAGACAGCAAGCTTCACAACCTGGACAACTCTGTAAACGTCACACTACTCTCATCATCAGTCACATCTAATACTGGTGGTCCTCAGATGTCTCCTTTACTTCTCCATGACACAACAGTGGTTGGTCTAATTACTAATGGCAACAAGGCTACATATTGTGAGGAGGTCAGAGCCCTGACAAAATGATGACAGGAAAACTAAATTGCCCCTAGCATTACCAAGACTAAGGAGCTTTTGGACTTCAGAAAACATAAAGGAGTACATGCCCCCATGATCCATCAATAAAAATACAGACAAAAATGTCAGCTCCTTCAAGTTTCTAGGCATGCACATCACAGAGTACCTAATGTGGACAGAGCAGACAAAGGCTCTTGAGCAACCCCTCTGAGACTTTGTCTGGCTCAGAAGCCCTGGATTCTCCTTACCTGGAAACCCTCGACTTTCTACACCTGCTATATGAAGCATCTTAATTGCTGCACTACTGCCTTGTTTAGGAACTTCACTACCCTCAATTGCAAAGCCCCACAAAGAGCAGGGAGCTCTGCATAACATATCATTGGAACTAAATTCCCCTCACTCAGGGAATCTTACACAAAGCACTGCCTCAGGAATGTAAGGAATATTAGGAAGGCCCATGGGCTATACATCAGCTATACTAATTGTTCTCTATTTGCCTCCCATTTCTATCTCCCAATGCTTTTCCCAGGGTAGCTAAAGATCATGTCAGCTACAGTATGACATCAAATGACCCAATACTGTGTAGAGATGATGCAGAACTCTAAAAGTACTTGGGGTGATCATTACCCTCCCTAAATGCATACACAAAATAAATGGCATAATCTGTACCATGACAGACCTATAAATCCAAATCACTTCTAATAACCTGTTTATCTTTTATTTCAATAGTTTTTAATTTAACTATATACTGCTTTATAAAGGTTGCAAGTTCCACCGAGGGCCAGAGCGTAAAGGTTTTTAGAAAGGAACTTTGTATCACAATGTGATTCCCAGGTATTGTTTATTCTAACTTATCACAGGTGACACAGAGAAGATGCAGACATAGATAGTGGTAGTTGGTCCAGTATGGTAGAATCAGAGCCTTGAATTTTCATCTAATAAAAGAAGACCAAGACGAGTGTGATATGGCTTCTTCCTTACTGATTGTTACATTGTGTATCATCTGTGAGGCTTGATAGTAGTTAGAAGGCTCTAGAATGTAAAGCATAGACCAGTTCTGAGATAACAATTGATGGTTTAATAACTCTTAATTTGGCATGAAATGCATGCTAAAGTCATTGGGTTATCGGTCTTCAATAACAGTTAGAGCTGTCATATTTGTAAAATTCACATGAGTGGGAAGCCAAGGCTCTCTGTAATGAAGCTCTAAGACAAGCTCCAATCCCAGGGCAACTTAGTTGTTTACAACTTCAGACACTCCTGTCAAAAGCCTTGGATGATCTTTCTGTAAGACAAGATTTAAAATAAAATAATAGCAGTGAATAGCTGTATAAATGATGCCCAACATGATGCCGATGTCAACAGATGGCTCAAGAAGGATCAGGACAAATGATCTTGATGTCGTTCTTGCCAGTAGAGCTTCAGTAATGAAGAGAAGGGAAGTCAAGTATAGTGGAATGTCAGTATCTGAATGCTGATTAGCTGGTATCAAGCAAGTTGTTCTGGTAAAGGAACACAAAGTTGACCGAAGGCTTCTCTTTTAAAGTTTTAAAATTCCCAAGAAAATGACAAACTGCTAAAAATTACACCATGATTTTATTGGAAGCAAGTTTGCATGAAAACATCTGCCAAATACATAACTGTAACTGTAGGGTTAAGTGTTGCCTTTTATATTGAGCAGTCTGCAATATCTTAGCCTGTTTAACTATGGTGGGAATATGCCAGTGGTATGGGATATTTGGTCTGCAGATAACAAAGTAAAAAGAGCATGAAGATGAAAAGAGGTAGGCTCTAGATGTGTACATTCTGCGTCTCATTTACAATACCAAATCTTAAAAGGTGCAACTGTCAGGTACTGGTTAATATATAGTACAAGTTCCATTTTAAAATCACATCTCAAGATGTTTTACCATTTCATGTTCTCTTACTTCCTGTTTACATTTAAAACTTTCCCTAAAACAATGCAGTGCTGACTTCTTTTAGGAGGTTGATTCCTTAACAGTAATAAACAGAGGTGGTCTATAAAAAGCTGTCCTTACCCTATTTAACCACAAATAAGGTGCTGCATTATAGATATCTTCAAATCCACTTCAGTTTACCTACTAAATCTAAAGCTCAGAGTCAGAGCTTAATCTCTGGCTCTCTATGTTCGAATGACCTCCTTCTCAACAATCCTTTCCAGAAACTGGGGTGTATGGAATTTTATTTACAGTTGTATGCATTCCTTTTTGGCTTGTCTAAATTCAAAAGCATGGCACAAAGCATTAATCCCATCTTTTGCTGCTATAAAAGCTTCCATTCTTTCTGAAAGGCCACTTCCACTAGAGGATGGAACAGGAATGCTTCAGGGAAGTGAGGCACTGATAACAGCAACGCTTGTCTTCAAATGTTCTAATTGTCCAGTCATGTACATCCATACCAAACTCATAAATTATTTCTATATGCACAGGAGCAATGTCATGTTGGACATGCCCACCCCCCCCCACCCCCCAAAAAAACTATTAAAAACCACAAAATTGAATAAAATAGTATGTATAGCATTAAGATTTTTATCACAGGGATAACTGGAATCGTCATTTTACCCCAAGACCACAACGTGGAGCCAGAAGTAGACATTTTAGGTCCGTCAACCAATCAGAGTAATAGAGATTGCTAGTCTACCCAACTCTAAAGTCTTGACTTGCAGCACAAAGTGCATTTTAACTTCTGCTCAAGGGCCCAGTATTGCTGATGCAGCTGTAAGCTATTCTGGCTTTTGAACCCTTGTCCACATCTTTCACATTTAAACTGAGCATACTCCCTTACTGCCATCGTAGACGAGGTCAAGGCAGCTTGATTAGGGGTATGACCCCATGACAATTTGCACAGCGAAGGTTTTCAAATAAGCAAGAAAGGTTAGGCACAACTGACTGATCAACCGCAGTGAGTGTTCTGTTGTTATGGGCAGCAAACTCAATGGCTATGCTGGAAATACCACCACAATTCACACTTAAATCCGGAAAAAATAGGTCTTGAATGGTCATGTGTTCAACTACTTTTGGGTATAGACCCTCTACCACATACTGTACAGACAAACATATCTCCTGTGCTTAACACCTGCGCAAAATCCACTGAGAAGTATATAATCTTTACAAAAACTACATAAAGTTTTAGGTAAATTTCAAACCATGGAAATGAAAAAATAAAAAAGGTATAGGGCAAATTAAATATTAAAAAGCATAACATCAACATATGTTTTAGTGGAATATGACTATTTTATTACAGTTCAGTAAACATAGTCCTTTACACACCCAAACCGATCTCAGTTGCAAAAAAGCCAAGCTCTTTAGCATTTTGTTTACTTTAATAAACATGAGGAAAACATGACAAAGAATTACCATTCTATCTGAAAGGATTAAAAATCTTTGATTGTCAATTTAATGACCATCAATACTCCAATTCTGTAGCAATGTAAGGCCTTTAAGTATAATACAATTAGGTAACCTCATTAGGTATGGCCTGTCTTGTTTCAGCTGCTGGATGGCAATTTGGATATTGAATATCTATAAAAGACAGAAAAAGGAAAATAAGACAAATATGACCTCAACAACAAATTTACATTTTCTAACAATTTACGATTTTACAATACATTTTAATGTAATAAAATAGTCATATTTTCATTTACAATTAATATACAATCATTTATAATTGCCTACAACACTTCTAACCAGTTTTCTTGCTTGTATAACTAATATCCTTCAACTGTGCAGCATTAGGCTACTTACTAACCCAGAATGTCAAAAAACAATTGTGGCACCACTAGCTGGTATTCACACAAACAGACAGACTGAATCTCTGTGTCCCTTAACCAAATAAAACTGACATTACATTACTCATTTGACAGATACTTCTGTCTAAAGTGTTTAATGGTGCAGTTGGGAATATTTTTAACTATTTATTACACGTCTGACCGCACCATCAAACGTGGTGTGCTTCAAATAATGATTAAGTTGGGAATGAGCATAAGTAAATAATAATGCAGTTCTTATGCAACAAATCAATATTACAGTCCTTAACTGGGTCAGACAATGTAAACAAAGTTCAATGTAAAGTTTAACTTTTACTCACCCCAATCCTAATGTTTTTACATCCTGATTTCACTTCCTCACTGAGGCTACAGTCAACACCACAGACTGCCCAGCATTTCTACAAATTTACAAAGACAAACAAGACAGTTAACAAAATAATGGAAAAAAGCAGTGTTCATATTAATTTGTTTATTTTTGAGGTGTTAAAGTTTCTATTAGTGCCACATACATACTTTACAGAATCGTTTTTATGTGTTTTCTATACATTCAACATTAAGTTTAGCCAATCATTTAAGTTTTATTAATATCATTTTAAATTATTCAGTTTTATTTCTAAGCAGTTGTTTGCCAGTTTCCTTTTCAGTGACTCTGTGATATTTCAGAAATTCAGAAATATGAAATTCACATCGATTTTTAAAATTAAAACAACAATTAAGTAACAATTAATATTTATATGAATTACAACCCTATGTTATTTACAGACTTTAATGTTTATGTTATAAAGCAAACCGTAGGCCATAGATAATGTGTCAAGGTAGCTAAAACATATATAAATCCTGCAACACAAAAACAGCACATAGACATGACAGTAACGCCACGCACCTCTAGTAAAGAATCACTTGCAGGCTAGTAACCCAAGTAAAACACAACCCGCTACATGATGGTGACACCGAATAACAATTCAAGCTTTAATATTACAGCTTCTGCAAAAATAAATAACCCGTTCAGTCTATCAGTCTTGTTACCTTGTCGACAGCAGTCTCTACCGAAGACGGCCCAACATGCGTAGTAACATGATGCCTCCTTTTCAGGAATGGACGTAGCTGTAGTCTGATTATTTGCACTTTCGATGTCAATTGAACCTTGGTTTTGTTTTCGGTTAGCCGATCTGACCCAGTTGTCTGTATATGCTAAACCAAAGCTTCCTCTTCTCATTCTCCGCCCTAATTTGAAACTAGGAGTAGTTGTAGAATAAACAGTGCAAATTAGTTAGTTTACTGCCATCTACTGGAGGTGATGTGGTATTTGGGTGGGGTGGACATACGTACATGGTCGTAGACATGTATGTCTTTGCATTATTTTCAGAAAAGCACAAAAAACAGGAAAATTGTGAATAATATTATTCAACAATAACAATCATGTTATTGTTATCATGAAATGTGGATTAGTAATAATAATTAATGATACTAAGATTGTGATTGAGTTATGAATATAAAGATGACTGAACTGATGATAACTACAAGACTATTGGAAAAAAACAGAAGTGCATCAGAAATATCTGCCATTGCATCTGAAGGTTCATGTTTCGCTGGGAATTGATTTGATATAGAGGAGTCTGCATTAATTTGGCAGCAGCCACTCACTGGAGAGGAGTGTTTAACAGCTCCGGCTCTGCCCAAGACGTCAGACTGATTTTACTACATTTTTAAATTTAGTGTTAAGATTGAGAGGGCAAATTAATAAAAAATACCATGGCATGCACAGAAAAATAATTTCTTAATGATGGAGTGGCACAGTGTCTCAGTGGGTAGCACTGTTGTCTGAGCAGTGTGCAGTTTATTGATTGATTAAACCTATACATAAGCTAATGAATGAAAACTGCATGTGAGTTTGAAACACATAAATAGACAATGTTTTTAGATGCATTGTTCCTTTAATATCGCATTAAATGAAAATTAAATTGTTGCTTTTTATATTTGACAGGCTACAGGGCTTGAATCCCTTCAATTGTATATTTATATTACAAACAACATTCCACAGTTCCAGCAATACTGATTATTTAAACAATTATTTTGGTATTGCCTAGTATTTGTACGTCAGATCGTTTCTTAAAATGCAGTTTGAAAAAAGTCAAAGGGAATATCGGCACTTAACAGCAAATGGCTCTTAACAACATGTAAAATATTGATACGTAAAATAATGTTATGATGTAAGTGATTTTCACACAATCACCCCTCTGCTGAAATGGTATTTATATGGACATTAAGCCATAAACAAAGTTAAACTATTTATTTTAACTTACATATGTAATAGGTTGCTTGAATCCCTTCAATTGTATATTTATATTACAAACAACATTCCACAGTTCCAGCAATACTGATTATTTGTGATAAACACTTAAACATTCTAACTTAAAAAGTGTAGTTGGGTGGTAGTACAAAACGTGCAGTTTATTGATATTTATATGTTGGTACTGAGAGATCTATCTCATTAAACAATATAAGAAGGCTAGTGTAATAAGCTTTACTATATGTTTAATCAGTATCAGAGTTTTGCTTGATCATTCAAATACTCAGTATAAGACATGGCATATTTATAAAATATGTTGAGGTCATATAGGATAGAGTAGTACAGAAATACAGTAGAGAAATAGCAAAAAAGCAGTTTGCATGCACAATACATGAAAAACGTCATTTTACAAGATTTTTGTGGCTTACAATACCATGTTATATTTGTGAAATACTTTAAGATTATATTGATAATGACAAATACACCCACATACACAAATAAAAGTCATTTACAAAGCAGTGATTGAATTATTTTGGTCCTATTTGGTCCCTTTTTTCAGTTAATGTGGAAGAACGTTTTATGATGACATTAAATCTATATGTGAAACTGACCAAACAGTTCCTGCTAATTCCTCCTTCATACCAAATTGCCTCACGTCTCCAAGTTACACTTCTGCATCCGAGAAGGACTTACTCCCTTGTTCTTTGTTACGGGTGGTGTGGATTGAATTTGTGTAGCCGTTTGTGCGTGAAACCTCCTCTGTAAAAGCTGTTTCCAAGACCTTCAGGATGGACTTGCGCACCTTGTCTTTAAAGTCTTGACCCATGAAAACATATAACAGTGGGTTTAAGCAGCTATTTAGGAAAGCCAGACTGGTTGCTATGGGAATTCCAACACTGGTGACATACTGCAGGGTGAGACAATATTTAGCTGACATGTGATTTACCAACTCAATGAGGACCAGAATATGGTATGGAGCCCAACACAGGAAAAAAGCAGTGATCACAGCAGCAATGATCTTAAATGGACGGCCGGTTCGGCCAGACATTGATCGGTTTCTCCGGAGTCGATGGATGATAACCACATAACAGGAGACAATGATCACAAAAGGCACCACAAAGCCTAGTAAGAAACGTGTGATGATCATTGCACGATGTCGTAAGGTACGGAGGGCTACAACCTCTGGTGTGTCATAGTCGTCGGAGAGTGCAAAGTTATTGAAGCAGTTAATTATGTTTTCATTGTGGTAGTTGGGTGCAGTATCTCTAAAGACAAAGTAGGGGGAGCTAAGCACCAGGGCAAACAACCAAACTCCCAGACTCACAACAGAAGCACGACTCACATTCCGGTGGTTCTGTGCCCAAATCGGACACACCACCGACACGCAACGGTCGGCACTGATGACCACCAGAATGTACACACTTGCAAACATATTGAGGAAACCGAGGGTGCTGTTGAATTTACACATAAACCGCCCAAAAGGCCAGTGGAAGTCCATAGCCGTATAAGTCACACTGAGTGGAAGGAAGGCTGTGAAAAGGAAGTCTGCTACAGCAAGGTTGAGAAACCAGACGGTGTTGACTGTCCTCTTCATTTTAAATCCAGTTACCCAAATCACAATGCCATTGCCCACCACTCCAAGTACAAAAGCCAGACTGTAGACTATGAGTGACATGATGTTGAGAGATTTCCCCAGCTCTGTAGCATCATCATCATCATCATAGTAGTCATCTTCATGTGAGCTGTAGTTAAAAGGACTTTCTGTGATATTGTCTGGTTCCATGATTGTATGTTGATGATCTGTGCTGACAGAAAAATATGGTAGATTCAGTGCTGACATTTATAAATAATCGACAATAATGTATCTGGAAACACTGACAGCACGTTGTTCTATTTTAGGCCGCTAGAGGACAGGGTATCAACACCTTTCACAGAAAAAAAATACTCTCAATTCCCTGTCTTATTCTGGTTCCGTTATGTTTTACACAGGAAATCATTATAAAAAGCATGGATTTTTATAATGATTTTATTGTAAACACATGTTCAAAATGTAAACAATTATTTTGGTATTGCCTAGTATTTGTACGTCAGATCGTTTCTTAAAATGCAGTTCGAAAAAAGTCAAAGGGAATATCGGCACTTAACAGCAAATGGCTCTTAACAACATGTAAACTATTGATACGTAAAATAATGTTATGATGTAAGTGATTTTCACACAATCACCCCTCTGCTGAAATGGTATTTATATGGACATTAAGCGATAAACAAAGTTAAACTATTTATTTTAACTTACATATGTAATAGGTTGCTAACAGGTCGCATTATTTGTTACTGTATATTGTGTAACAGGTCGCGTTATTTGTCTGATATTGTGTAAATTCACTCACTGTAAAGTTTTCTGGCATTTGACAAACGAAAATAAATGATGCAATTAAGAAGCAAATAATAATATTAAAATAGGTCGCTTACCCAGAGTTGTTTAAAAAATAAGTCACACAAAATGAAAAAGCGATTTCTTAACACCTGAGACTCGCAAGACCAAAACTGAAAGACTCGCTTTCTTGACAAAATCACAGTCCCGGTTTTAGTGACGTCACCACCCCTGCTTTAATCTGGTACTCAGCTGTTGTTTCTTGGTCTTAGTGGCAGTTTTTTTAGGTCTTAAGTATGACGAAAACAATGTCTTACCTCAACATGCTTTGATTATGTATATTTTTTCAGGTTTTAAAGGTGAAAAAACCTGCCTCATATTTATTCAGCATCTCAGAATGAGATGAGAATGCATTTCTTGACAAAAACACTAGAGAAGCTGAGGCATGAAATATAGAATTTAACTGCCTAACAGTGTAAATGCAAAATGCAAAGGATTCACTGCAGTCATAACTGTCTTTGTTCTATGGTGACAACACATGAACCATATAATGTTACTAAGATAAAAGTTGATGTATAAAGATCCACAAGTCTATCATAATGCATAATCAAATATTGAAATGACTTTTCAAAGAGGCTTTACAAACATCCAGTGCTGACACAACTCACAAAAGGGCTTCTATCAAAATCTGCTCAGTTTGGCCAAGCTAAACACTGGGATGAGTAGACAGAGACAGTTTATGTTATCTGCTTATTTTGGAGTGCAAACAAAATGCTTTTTAAAAGAGAGTGTGTAAACATTATGCTTTGGCAGGGTTATCAGAAATATGTTTTTTAGACACAGTACTTTAGACACACAGTAACACAGTAAACACATTAAAACAGAGGATAGTATTTGAGACTCCTAGGTACAAAACCTGTTTTTCCTTACTGACTTAAAAGTAGTTAGTCAATCAGATTAGCACTTACCAGACTGAGAAAGTGTTCTCCAGTTTTGTGGGTGGTCCAAACATGTCTTTGACACCTGGAATAATTATTCATTTGTCTGTGACCATTTTCTTTTACATAAAAAAGTAGTTTAAGTTGAAATATTTCCTACTGATGTCTGAATTTCACCATTGCCATGAATAACAATGCATTTAATTAAAAAAGAAAATCAGATAAACTTGCTCAAGCTTGTTTTGGAATAGTTTACATATATCTATGTGCAATTGCCAAACATAAAAAACCCAGCAAGGATTGTGTAAAACATGGAAAATCATAATGGGTTCAAGCTGTAGAAAGGTGCTGTGTAGGTGGAATTCTGTTGTGGGATTACAGATCCCATTTTTCCCCTTCTTCCCTGGGATGTTAGAGGAACTAAACAACCTCTCTCAAGACACACCCAGTCAACAGAGATGAGGTTGGGATCTGCGCCCCACATCCAACCCCCAACACTCCTCAATATATTATACTCCCTCACAGCATAAACATGTATAGTTCTGTGTGGGTGTATTGAGAACATTGGCAGCCTGTATGTGAACTTTTTCTAGTCTTGAGTGCTCTGGGGTGCAGAATTAAAGCTTGTTAGCCTGGACAGCTGTGAGAGTGGAATAATGTTAGGACAGAATTGTTACTGGTGGTTACAATGGCAAATGGGTATCTGCAAAGACCTACAGTTTGTAGTATCCATGTGTTTCAAGAGGCACGTCAATCTCCACTGCAATTCATTTCTGAATGGATAAAATTGACTCAGTTCTAATGTGGCGCACAGATTGACTTGCTGCATGTTTTTATGCATGCTTGCATGTCTTGTATATTGTGCAGCAGATGTTTCATGGCCTGAAAAGAGAGCAGGTCTTAAAAAAAGAAAGGAGTTATGGTGCAATTTTGAGTGTTACAGCATGTTGTTTTTATGATAGACATATTTTCATTGATAAATCAAAAGGCAGAGCATTTGTGGTCTTTGTAACACATAATGCCTCAGGGATCTAACTATAATTTATATTGTGGCAAACCACATAGCTGATCTTTTCTCACAGTTCAGTAGTACAGCTTTCAACAGCTATCACATTCAAACAGAAACGTAACTTAAATACTTTTCAAATACTCAGGGTTCCGGCAATAATCATCATCATAATAAGAACTACAAAGCTACATTCTTTAAACTTAAGCTCTACTGAAAACACACAGTCAGAGAGATGGACAACGTAATGCTGCAACCTTAAGCAAGACAAGAATTAAGACAAAGATTTTGCTTAATGGTTTGTATTCAAACATGCACAAATACATTGAAAATTCAAATCAATGCTTTGTAATGTAGTCACTGTTAGGGTTAAATCGCACCAGATTGCAAGTCAAACAAAAAAATCTAGTTCTAAACCAGAGAGCATAAGCAACCAATCACACGTCCCACACCCAGCCAATGCAGATGTGCGGAGGAAGAGGATTTAATCAGCATGAAAACATCAGAAAGACAGGAAGGGGAGGAAGAAGAGATGAGGAATAGGATCGTGTGAAGCTGTAAGTCATTAAATGCATCATTGGTTTTTCAATAATAGTGTCTTGAGAAACAATGGAAACTGAAATTTTGATTTTGTCATAACTGATTTTTGTCATGATTTTGAGGAAGTAACATAAATATAACTTATGCAGTTTAATTATGCCTATTTTATATATTTAGCAAGTTTTTAATAGTTTATATCTATATATTTCATATTAAGTCTAAATGTGTTTAAATATGCTATAAAGGTAAAATGCTCTGTTTTTATACAGCATATTTGCATTAAGTTTTGCTTTTTAATTGATTTTAACTAAGTTGTTCCATGAAACCTCATTCATTGAGTCATTCATAATGATGGCGTCTGGATAAGATATTAATAGATCCTATATTTTGTGGTCACCTAGGTCTCTCCACTGCCTGATTTGTCAACCAAACTTGCAATTTGTTTGCCCAACATAAATGCCAATTTGGGTGTGTTAAACAACCAGAGGACTCTGGGGCACTAACTATGTGCCTGGGCTGGGGGCTGAGGGCATCTTTAATGAAGGTGAAGCCAGGGTGTGGTCATGAAACAAACAGATCTATAGTTTTAAATGAACTCTCATTTTGTGGCAGTGAAAAATCTAATGAGGCACGGTACAGGCTTCTATGTTTATTTAGCTGTAAGGGGAAAATCCTCACAACCCAATTTATGTAAAGCACAACATTAGTAACAAAATGAAAACAGAAACTATTTTGGATCACTTTGCAGCTGGTTTTCTTTTGGAAAGTAACAGTGACCACCAAAAAGGTTTTGTCCCATTTTCTTGTCTAAAATTAACACAGTTGCATGTGCTCACATTAGCCGTTCAGCATCCGCAAGCTTCACTGTATGATTTTTAGGTCTTCTCTTAGGTCATTTTACCGTAAACCCATAAAAAAAACTAGTCCGGATTTGACCAGTCATACCAGTCTTAAAAATTCATATCATCACAAAAATTCATTGAGAAACTTAAGGGATCAATTCTTGATTCTGTGAACAGATCAAAAGAAGACAGGACTCCCATTACTGTAGCTTCAGAAGATTTGTGGATGGGGACATTACAGCTGGGAGTTACAGCTGTGAAGAGATCAAGAATTTTGTTATTGAAGTCAAACCACTTTTTGCCAGTGTGTCCAAAATCAACAGAGGCAGGATGCTTAGACTCTCCTGCCAGACCCACTTCCTATTACTTATCTCATATTCCAACCACAGTGTTTGTAACCAGTAACATAAATACAAATAAAAAACACCAAAGTGGTGGCCAACACTCATCTATACATACAACATTAGAAAATGTGAACACAACATATTGATAGAAGATAGAGGTACAGTATGTGTACTGAAAAAAAGGCTGAGTGAGGAATAAAGGCCCTTTGTTTTTCCAATAAATGCAACTACAAGAAACCACATGAGAAATGCACATATATGGAAAAATGGAACCAAGCAATTGCGGTATGTACAAGGTCAATAAACTTTGCCATATACACATGCCTTTTCTCTTATTTCTTTAACTTCCTTCATTGGCCACATACAGCAAACAAAGTTTTTATCATGTGAAACAGGCAGCATCTGTTGGGCACATGCTGCTTTTTTGTGGGAGCCATGAGCCATATCCCCATTTAACTTCCACATGGATCCTCTTACTGGATGTTAAAACGGTGTCATTCCCAAGGTCTACACATATTACCATTTAAAATCCATTTCAGCCCTGAACACAGAAAAGACCATTAAAAAGAACAAACAGCTTTTCATTTATATTATTATACGAATGCCCAGAAGTTCTATTTGTAGACTTTAAAGTTAAGTGTTACAAAAAAATAAGAAAGAAAGAATTACATACATACTGGATGGAAATGCACTACATTTAAGTCTTAAGTACATATCAACATGGAGTTAAATGTTGCCTTTTTCAGTCTTTTCAGTCTGCTACTGATAAACATCATGGCACATATAAAGTCACTGATAATCGTAACTACTTTATTCTTATATATAGAAAAATAATCATTTAAATGTTGTACATCTACAAAACATGCCATACTTCTAATGTTGTGTCACTCAAACTAATTTTACACCCAGCTGTGGTCAGCTCAATGCAATTTTCCACAAATCAGAATTTTAAAAAAACTATATTAGTATGTTAAAGATGATATCAATGGCATGACATAACATAAAGAGGAATTACTCAATTGCTTTACAAAACTAGGCTATGTTTTGGCACTTTTTTCTCATTTTTATCATCCCAAGGGTATATTTATATCACCCTACAATTAAACAACTTCCTGTCATGTTACACATCAGTGTGTGTGCTGTCCTCACATGAGCATGTGAATAGTCATGCCAGTTCTTAGAATGGTCTGTTACATGGTAATGGAATACTATTTCAATTTTCTTATACAACCTTACACAACTTTATTTTTAGCAATATTTGAAAACATATAGCAATATTTGCTGCGAAGGCTGAAAGAAACTGTGTATTTATGTGTAAGAACTCACATTTAAACCTCACAGCAAATAATGTTGGGAGATTTGACATTATGAGTGTCAATTTTAAAAAATTAATTCTTGTAACATTTGTCACTTTTATGGTAAAACATTCAACATAGGCAGAGCATTTGCCTAATAATGCTGATTGAATGCATAATGCTGATTAAGTAAAGTTTAAATAAGTACATTTATTAAGCAATGCACGTCTTTCTTTAGTCTGCGATAACATTAAAACATAGAATGATTATGACACATAGTAGATACTTTTCACATAGTAATGCATAATGTCTGTTAGACAGTTTTAAACACAAAACTGATGGGAACATGAGTCAATTGAGAGTGTGTGTGACATCAGCACAATACTTTAATGGTAGAAAATGCTCAAATTTATTTTATAACATTAACACGCTTACCTCTATTCTAAACGCCTGGCCAGTCTTTGCGGTTAAAGCTCTTTGTGCCAGATAGTTTTCACACTATTTTCACACTTCATGTACATTTTTTTCCTACATGATTTTTTTGTTATTATTTCAGTAACAA
Organism: Yasuhikotakia modesta; assembly: GCA_036877545.1. Classification (NCBI taxonomy): domain Eukaryota; kingdom Metazoa; phylum Chordata; class Actinopteri; order Cypriniformes; family Botiidae; genus Yasuhikotakia; species Yasuhikotakia modesta. The sequence goes on from JBAJNP010005839.1 coordinate 19,205, forward strand.
AAGAAACAGTAAAATTGCCAACAGAACACAAACAAAAAATAAAATAAACACAATTTATAGTTTAATGTGCACTATTTTGTCTTGATAGTAGTTTGTGTGAATAGTATGTATATACATGAATGTCTTTGTCTTGTTTGTAAATTTAAATTATAAACATATAAATATATCTCATGGGCATGAACTCCATAATTGCAAGGCAAATGAGTGTTATATGAATGTATAGATTACTAGCAGAAAGAGAAGAGAAAACAACAGTGTCCATGTGAGGCTTTTGTTAATAAGAACTTCTTAGTTCATATTCTCCAATGATTCCTTTGCTTTGCGACTGTTTTATGCGCAGTGAAGGAGGAGTTTTGTACTTTCCTGATAAGACAATGCCAATGAGATCCCTTGACATTGGCACTCCCAGCAACAACGACAAATGACATCGACAAATGAATGGAAACACATCTAAACTATGTGGACAAACTGGCACACAAGCCCAGTTTACATACCTTTATTTTGAAGTTTGTCAGAACAAGGCACACTAACTAACTAACTAACCTACTAACTTACTAACAAATTAATTAAATAAATAAATAGTACTAAATTTGTGTACCTACAACCATGTATTTGCCATTATTTACAATAATACAATCATTTTAGTATCAAGATACAAAGTATCAAGACAAAAATGTTTGATGAGTATCTTGATACTAAATATGTTTTTGTAATATGTTTATATATCTAGATATGCCCCCTAAATATAGTAATTCATCTGCTCTATTGAAACAGCGGCTTCTGAGATTAAAAAACGAAGCACACAGATGCTGGTTTTACAGAGCAAAACAATCCATTAAAGGTATTAATGATTTTATTATTTAAACATCTGCGACTTATTGAAAAACAATTAAAACTGAAAAACYAATAATTCAATGATGAACGTGAAACTAGTCATGTAATTATGATGAGGCTATTCCTGCACACATTTTTACACGTGAATAGGTACTTTGAAGATACTTTGAACACTGACCAGATGAACCACTTGGTGACCAAGAGCGAAGAAATCATTTTTCATCGTAAGCATTTGATGCATCGTAAGATGTGCAGCTAGGGATGTCATGGTTGAATAGGAGATCCTGTAGTTTTAATGCTGTGTGAGTCAGAGGAGAGAAGACAGGAGCTGGGCGGGGCTCTAGAAACATCTGAGCGAGCTTATAAATTTACAGCTTCTGAACATGCAGTTAGTTTGGAAGGAGCCAATGAGCAAATACAGCTTTGCTAAAGGTTTACCCAAAGAAGGTACATTCAATAGGTATGTTAAAAACAAATTTTATGATGTAATATAATTATTAAATACTATTTTTAAATAATTATACATTTTATAAAAACATCATTTTAATCTTTATATTTTTTAATCTTTATATTATAATTTTAATTTAATTTTCATTTTTTTACATATTTTCATATGTGAAAAATAATAAGCTCGGATATTCAGGGCTTCTTGTTTCAACACACTCTCTCCTCTTTTTCATAGTCAAAAATATTTCTTATAAACAGCAAAAATATTTAGCTCATGAATCTTTAAATGTAAGACAAGAGATTTACATACAGTAACAACCACAAACGATTTTCTAGTATAAAACCTTTTTGCCAGTTTATCTGATAATAAGTATTTGTTGTATTTAAAGCTCTTTGTGCCAGTTTTACACAGCAAGAATCCCACACAATGCAGTGATCAATAGTACTGATCAGAACACACACACACACACACACACATATTGTGTTTCCAAGTTTTATGTTCAAGTTTTATTTGTCACACACAATCGTACAGAGTATGATATGTAGGGAAATGATCAAATGGGAACATTTTTATAGGCGTAATGGTTTTTATACTGTACAAACTGTATTTTCTATCACCCTACACCTACTCTACACCTAAACCTCACAGGAGACACTTTTACTTTCTCTAAAGAACTAATTGTGCATGATTTATAAGTCTGTTTCCTCATGGGGACTTAAGAATGACCCCACAAGGTCAAAATTTACTAGTTTTACTATCTTCGTAACGTGATAAATACCAGGTACACACACACACAAACACACACACACACACACACACACACACACACACACACACACACACACACACACACACACACACACACACACACACACACACACACACACACACACACACACACACACACACACACAACATGTATGAAAACGTTTGAAAACAGAAAGAGGGGAAAGAAGTATACTTTCAAGGAGGTTCAGTGCTGTCATCTGGTGGTTTAATATAGTAATATGGCTAAACGGCTATGCCATATTTAAGACGGCACAAGTTAATGCATTGTAACATATCTTCAGCGAACGAGGTCCAAGCCACGTTAAAGAGCAAAACTATAAACTGTGCTTATTGAAATACAAAAATAAAGTTGTTCACAGTACCAACTGTACAATAATGTACCACAAGAGGGCAATGTTCTTTCTTGTTTCAAATGATTCATTACATTTCCATTTATTAATTAAAGCAATCAATTACAGTAAATATATTATTAATACATTAAATACATTAAGTAAATACATCATTTTACTTGTGATACGTGTGCGACTTGTGATTTATGTTGAGGCTGTATTCCTGTACATCTCAAACGTGAATTTGCACTTTGAAGATACTTTTAACCTTCAAAAGTTAGATTTTATGTAAATATTCTAGAGCTCACGCACTTTGGGGGACTCCAGAGATCTGCTTTATTAAGTGAATGGGTGTTGTAGGGGGCCCAGCCTCATATTATATATGATCATATATATATGAAATATATATCCTATTATATATATATATCCTGTTTTTGAATATGCTGGATTTTAGGGTCTTTATTTCATTAATTTATTAGATGATTTATATTAAAAGATCATTACTGTAAAGATATTCATGCATAATGATATTGTTTCATAATAATTGCATTCATTTTACAATTAATTTTCTTTTCATTATTTCTAGCTAGCATTTCAATGAAAAAAATGGATATTACTGTGCTAATAAGCCATGACCAAATTCAGAGGCTGGATCCTTTAAAGGGCGTGGGCTCTGAAAGTGAGGACACCGACTTGGAAAGCCGCGGAATACAAATCAAAATGAGAAGGTGGAGCATTCAGAGAATTTCCGAGGAATTTTACTTCATGTCACCAGTGACACCAGGAACAGCTGCCATCAGAACACAGCACAGGCGATTGAACAGACTTTATTAAACAAAAATGGAGTTGGACATTTTAATTTTTAGGGACCGCTTTTTTTTGCAAATACACACTATTGCTTTTGATTTACATTGACATTTATTCATTTATTTTGATACTTTTGAATACTGGCACAATGTGTGCCACTTTCACATTGGAATGTTTCTTGGGTTGTTTCACAAATTTGACTTTGTTGTGATCATTTTTTAAGATAATGTAATTTTGTGTTATTTATTTGTATTTATATTTTGTATAAAATATATATCCATTTTATGGTATTGTGTCAACACCTCATAAAATCAACAGCACAAATAGTTGTTTGCTATGTATTTAAATGTATATATACATGAATATTAATTTAACATTGCTAAACTGTTAAACTTTTAAAAAACATTCTCTACTAAGGACAGACCAACAGTTGGTGTTGAATGCATCTACATTAGCAACAAAGCATCACAGGACTTGTCATTAGCAACAGACCTCAACACAAAAACCTCAATCACGGTGAATCAACAAACATAATTCACTGAATAAGAAAAAATACAACAGGTGACTAACAGTAAAAACAACAGCACAAACACAGTCAGAGAAAAAAGAAATACTTTTTTAAAGTATTTTAGAAATTCAATTTTAACCTATAATTGGACATGGTGCAATGCATGCTGGAAACTTTCAAACCCTTAAAACTGTTTGTTCAGATAACACTGTTTGGTAAATTGGGAGAATTGCTTAACATACTTTGGACAAACACTTCAGTATCTAAGTCCAGTCAGCAACAACAACAAAATCTAGACTAAATTTTAAACAAATCTTAATCAATATGCACAAAATAATACATTGAGCCCCCCAACTCATGTTACTTTATTGTTTCTTTTTGGAGAACATTTTGCAGGTTGGATTTTTTAAACTGTTCAACAGCAGATGATGGTTTTGTAGGCTGTGAGCACTTGAAGTTTAAGGAGCCCATGAGTAGCAATAGCTGTGTTTGCATCATGCAAAAATGGGAAAAAAAGATAGAATTCATGTACACACCATTCAAGCACTAGGGACACTAGACATGTATGTATTACATACAGGCAGTAATTTTCAAATAGAAGTTATGCACAATAGTCTTATAGTAATTTCATCTATGTGCTATCGTATTAACAACAGGTAACATGGTTTCAGAAGAGCTGGTTCGCTTTCACAAAGTGAAAAATCCCTTCAGAGTTATTTTCTGTTATGAGAAGAAAAATAATTTAAATGTTGTTTACCTAAATGTTGTTTAAATGTTGTTGCATCACTCAACATGTTTTGAAAACTATATTAGTATCCTAAAGATGGCCATGATCAATGGTATGACAAAATAAAGAATTTATTTGCTTTACACAAAAAAATGTTTAACCCTTCTTAGTCTTCAACATTTGAATGCCACTAGCATGGCTTTCATGGCTTTTTGACAGTATGAGAGTGTTTTTTACTGCAACAAACGTTTAATTTACCCGATATCATGTGAGCGTTTAATGTTGCACAACATTTATTATGATTAAATGCGAGCAGATGTCATAGTATATGACACTTTGTTATAAGTTTTTATAAAACTTTATCAGTAGATAGCAGTTCACACCATACTAAATGCAATTAAGAGAACTTAAAGTCCTATTAAAAAATCCTAATATAGCAATATTTATAATTCATCATCCATCCTTTAAATTGTGTAAAATGATAATCCCAAAATAATCATTAATTTCCTACTGTTATGAGCCATATATAGTAATGCAACCTGAAAATCAAAACAATATTTAACCCAAACATCCAATGCATTTATATAACCCTTGTTGGAAACTTTTCTCAGCGAAGACCAGGAGATTTCCTTGAGCAGTTCTTTATTGTAGATCAAATTAGAGCATGCTGCTCGGGCACTGCAGTCATCAAGTCCAACTTAAAGTTAACATACATTACATTTATATCCATTTTGAGGGGTGGTCCCAGGTGACAACAAAGCATGTAAGGAAGTACATCACCCCATACCCTGAAGTCCTAGCAGCTGTTGATCCAATCACAGCTAGGGGTTTGATTGATTCATGAGCTAATGGGCAACAAAATGTGGTTATCTACAGCTGTTATCACCTTGAATGCCCAATGCAATTTACATTACATTTAGTCATTTAGCAGACGCTTTTATCCAAAGCGACTTACAAGTGAGGAATACATCAGTGAGTCAACATAAAGAGGCAAATAGACACTGGAAGTGCTCAAAATACAAGTTTTGGAGATTGCTCAGAATAATATAAGCCACAGTAGAAAGGGATTAAATGAAATAGGGTAGGAAGGAGTAGGAAGAGAGGGATAGGTTTTTTGTAAACTTAAGATGAGGTTAGGTGCTCGTGAAAGAGATGGGTTTTCTGCTTTCAGAGATGGGTTTTCAGCTGTCCTTAGTAGCTGAAAACCTACTAACATTACTTTAGTATTCATTATTACAGTGAGGGGGTGAAAGGGAGTCAGCTGATTTAGAAGTGACTTTTAATGTTTATTTTCCCACACCCTACATTGCTACAAATTCCTGTGAGATTACACGTCAATCTGCGATTCTCTCATGTCACGTAGCAATGTACATTCATACAAATGTATTTTCTTAGAATGGTTATGTAATAATACAATACCATATTAACTTCCTTGCAGTATGGCAATGCAGTATGTCACGGAGGTGACATTTGAAAATTATATCTAATAAACTTGTGCATTGTTGATGAATTGTAACAATTTTTCAGAAGTCTTTGTCATTATCTCTGCAACTTAAATTAACATGGCTATTCTAATTAGTTGGTTTCTTAGCCTGAACATGCTAGCAAGATCACAAAGCAGCAGTTATCAGTGTGAGACTTTTCAACACTGTGATCAACAATTCTGCAAATATGGCATTAAAACCAACAGCCAGAATATTTAATTATTTGCTTGATGTCTGTTTTGTGCAGCTTGTCCTGTCTGTGTAAATAGGATAAACAGCAACCCTGACATTACAGATGTGCAGAGCAAGACAACAAACTAAGAATGAACAGAAAGAGGGGAAAGCAGACATGAGGAGTAAGAGGATGTGAAACTTTAAAAGATGAAATGCATCATTTACTAATAGTAAAGAATTGCACCCAAACATTTCCTTTATCATGTCCTATCATAAATAATGGAGTGTTTATAAGTTTATATATTGTAAAACAGGAGAAACTGAAAATAACAAGAAAACAGGTCAACCAAACTGATGCAGAGGGTTATATAATAAGGCTACATAAGTTATAAGTTATATTAAGGCTATATAAGTTATTTAAAGCTATATAAATCTATAATTATTTTTATTTATTAAAAACAAATTTTCCATCCTTTCTTTACTCAATTATAATAATAAAATAATCCAATTGTTTCATCCTTTAATGAGCTTTACATAGCCATGTATTCACCCTGTGTGATCAACAAACAGCCATTTATTAGTCTTAACTTAAATTGACACATTATTTATTAAAATACAATACATTTATATAACCCAAAATAAAAACAGTGCTTGTTATGTTACACGTAAATCTGCAGTGCTCTTACGTCAAAAAGCACATGAACAGTCATGTCAGGTTCATATAATAGTGTTATGTAACAGAACAATTCTTCTTCAACTTCCTTACACAAGTGATGTAACTAATAGCCTAACCTTATTACTCTGCACAAAAAATATTGATCACCTTGCACACTTTTTCACTCATCACATGGTCCAAATCACAAATGCAAATGGTCCAAAACAATGTTTTGCATTGCATAAAACATGCACCATTTTCTACTGTACATAAACTGTGTGCAGACTGTAAAAAAACATTTTGGTCTATTTAACAGCTCACACATAACATTATAAGTAACCTAATAACTACATCAAAGGTGCTGACATTTTTAATTTCAGAACACAACCACAAACATTTCAACACATTGTGGCATGACAAGGATGGTCAAAATGTCTGAAATCTAAACGTGTGATAAGAGATTCACATACAGTAATAACAACAAAAGATCTTTCCAGGTGAACCCCTTATCAGTTTATTTTAAGCTCATTGTCCCACATAGTTTTTACATACAAAGTCAAAGGTGCTTTGCTCACATCTTTTTGAGTCCAGATGGCAAAAATACAGTGAACAAAACACAAACAAAAATTGCCAACAAAACACAAACAAAAAATAAAATAAGCACAATATACACAGTTTGATGTGCACTATTTTGTTCTGATAGTAAGTTTTTATTTGACGTGGATATCTTTGTTTTGTTTGTAAATTTATATTATCTCATGGGCATGAACTCCATAATTGCAAGGCAATAAGTGTTAAATGAATGTACAGATTATAGACAGAAAGAGAAGAGAAAAAAACAGTGTTCATGTGAGACTTTTTTAATAAGGACTTCTTAGTTGTTATTCTCTAGTGCTTTCTTTGCTTTTGTTACTTTGGTGTTGTTTTCTGTTTTAATTTCAGATTTACAAGACTTTAGATCTGTTTCTACTTTTATCTACTTTTGGTCTGATTTTAATGGATCATTGGTCACTGTTGTATAGACTTTGTACACCTGATTGCCTTGGTTTAATAAAACCACATTAAACAGCAAAAAAATATGTTGTGTTTATTAGCAGATATGCATAAAAATAGGGTTGTTTACTGTACAACAATGTACCACAAGAAGGCATTGTTTTTTTTTTCATGTTTATTTAGACATTTATAATTATTGACATTATTGATGTTTTTTAGGAGAAGCTTGTTATCTAACGAAAAGAACAGCTGTTTTTTCTCTTATACACCCTCACAGTTACTTGGGTGCAGTGAAGGAGGAGTTTTGTACTTTCCTGATAAGACAATGCCAATGAGAGCCCTTGACATTGGCACTCCCAGCAACAACGACAAATGACATCGACAAATGAACTGAAAAAAATTTTAACTATGTGGACAAACTGGCACACAAGCCCAGTTTACATACCTTTATTTTGAAGTTTGTCAGACCAAGGCACACTAACTAACTAACTAACCTACTACCTTACTAATTAACTAAATAAATAATACTAGATAGTGTACTTACAACCATGTATTTGCCATTATTATCAATATAAAATACCGTACAATAATTTTAGTATCAAGATACTCATCAAACATTTTTTGC